>JAMXBD010002214.1:0-224949 GCA_024138025.1 Combretum micranthum | reverse complement strand
AACAAGTTTAGTTATGCTAAGTTCAGGTTGGAATCATATACCGACAATTCTTTTTAATTCTTGTACATGTTATATTATTTTATTTATCATAAATTTAATGAAGAAAAGCATATAATACTAGGAGCAATATTTAATAGATTACTTATAATATAAAAGATGATTTTATAGTGAGGTTTTGACACTGACGTATCAATTATCTTATCATTATTTTAGATATAGTAATTGAAATAATAATATTATAGTACAACTATGATTGAGTATAAATCTAAACTATTAAATAACCAATGATATTGCTGGGAAGAAAAAGAAAAAAAAAAAAAACAAGGCTAGCCTCATTAAAAAGATTGGAAATACATTGAATTTTCCTTTTTAAAGAGAGGAATTAAATTTACGTGTTAGCTCATGATGATTATCTATATTTATAAAACACCTCCTTTATTGATAATGTAAAAGTAACAAAGCCAATATCATATATATATTTTTTTTTGTAGAAGTACAAAAATTCACCTAGTGACTCTTGATTATAAAAAAAGAAAAAAAAAACACTCTTCACAAGCTATTTGAATATATATGTGTGTGTACATATATGACTGTGATTATAACTTTTTAATATCATATTGTTTTTATAGGTAGATATAATAAATTTATCAAAACACTTACTGTTGCAGGTAATGGATTGTCAATAGAGATAGAGCCAAAGCATGGTGGACCTATGAGCATAGAATATGGTTAGCAAAGTGCTAGGAGTTTGTCCGATGCAGTTGCTTTGATACTTAAGTTAGTTGGTGGGCTCAAGAGAGTGAAACGCTATAAGATATCAGATAAGATCACATGCACACATCTTTGGAGGTGAGGATCTATTGATCGTCTTTGGTGATATCTTAATTAGGGACCTACGGGACTTTGTTCCACATGAGTTAGAGGCCACACAGAGGTAAGTAACCTTAGACCTGATCTGTTCTTTTTATGGAATAGAGGTAGCCGGGGATGGAGCTATTACCTTAGGGGAGATTGGAGTGAGACACAGAGGTATGGTCATCGTCTTGTAGAGTCGAGACCATGGCAGACAAGGAGCTGAGGCCCTCATGGAGCTTCAGCACTAGATCGAGGTCCTCATGCAGTCAAGGTCTCATGGGTTAGGGGGCCTTTGTATAGTTTCTCAGCTCAAGCACTTGTGAGGCCCTTCGCAGGCTTACTAATCCATTAGATTGATATTGGGTTCGCTAGGCTATGACCAAATATTCCTTATGAACACTTAGTAACAAAACAATACATGGAATTTTTAAAGATTAAGGCCCTTTGCCCTTAATAAGTCTACTATGTTCAATGTAATAAATTATTTGTGATTGCATTTTATTTCCTATCCCAATAAATTATCAATGATGATTAAAAAAAACTTTAAAGGACATATGGATACAAAAATATTAAAATGATAAATAAAAGAAAATCAATATAAAAGAATCCAACCATAGTCATCATGTCTCTTTTAATCAACCACTTAAACTGCTAAAGTGAAAGTAGTTTAATATTTTTACATTTTGAGCATGTTTCGTTGTGTTTTTATACATATTGTTTTGTCTATATTTTATGAATACTTGTTTTTTTTTTCAATTTTTTAAAACTATATAAAATGGATAATTAAAAATTGCTAATTTATTCCATATATTTACAAAAACTTCACTGGTGATATTGTACAATTAATTAAAATAAAATCGTGTTAAAAAATTTTAGAAAAGCTATTTTTTGTTTAAAGTAATTTCAATGCAAGTTATGGTATCAAAATTTCTTGGACATGAATTTTAAAATGATATAAAATTTGAATAAATGTTGTGAAATAAAGAGTTATTTAATTATTAGAAAGCATATTAAATATGGGAAAATTTATAAAGGGGAAAAGGTATCATTGTTCTATTTGTTTCTTTTATAGGAACCATCATTTGCAATGCTACTAGTGTTTAAACAATTCTACTAATAACGATAAAATGACTTCTATAGCCAAAATGTGACTTATAAGATGAAAAGAACTTTGTGGCTACAACACTAAAACAAATTACTTATAATATTTTATTTTGGTTTATTAATATGTACTTTCCTCATTATAAGATAAGGTTTATGAGGCAGCTAGGGTTAGGGCGAGTAACTAATAGGATTATATTACCCTACTCATTCAAGCATTATTCGATCTCAATTTGCATCTATTTTGATTAATTATCCTAAAAAAATTAGCAATTACTATTGTTTGTTTGTTTATCTTAGGCAAATGAAGCTCATCTGGACACTGCGTCATAGATTGATGAAGAAATCACACAAAGGATCAACACAAATTTACAAAGCAAGGAGATAAGGGCATGAACGTGGTCGTTCCTTAGCTAGCTTGAAGAAATTTTGTTTATAGTTGATCACACAAGCTAAGATGTAGGCGCATACAAGAAGATGTAGATACAGATGATGCCACAGTTGTAGCCGTGGCCCTGCAATAGATCGCGCTTACATTTAATTCAAATTGTTCTAGGTTTTAACATCATCAATAGCTATACATGTGATGCTGAAGCCTATATCCACGATTGAGTATGTTGTCTTGCACACGAGAGCATTTGAAATGGAAGCTTAATCATAGTTTAGAACATTACACTTGGCATGAAAAACTGTATAAGAAGGTTTATTCGAAATTTGGAGATGTGACCTAAGGCACGACCATGTAGTTAGGGGTTTCATGCTTGTTTGATGTGGATTTCATTATATTTAGATTTTTTGCCTTGTCTTTTCCTTTATATTATAAATAAACCTTTTGCATAAAACCTTAAGGGGGGGAGAAACACTTTAGTCAGAAAATATACAAAGGATTAGAGACTTTAACATATCAGATACAATTTAGCTTGGATTTATAGCTGTTCTTTAAGAATTTTTGAGAGAAAATACAAGGACATTGCTATTGAACTTCGTCAATTCAAAATTACAAAGGATCTCGATTTAACAAACTTTATTCTTATCACGATTCACTTTTTCTTCTCTGAATTGTTAAATTACATCTTTAGATCTATGGAGGAGAAATTGTTTAGCTTAGATCTTGTGGATCCTTAGGTTTAATTCATGTAACTTTCTTGTGATTTAAATGAAGTAGTATTGATTTATTGAATTCAATAGCTTGAGCTCAATAGATCTTGAATTTATATAGTGCACGATGTGGATTCATATATGATTTTGTTAAAATTAATTAAGAAATCATTTTAATGAATAGATCTTGGCTACTGATGAGGATTGCTCATGACATTAGAAATGGAGTAGTGAAATCCTTTTGCCATTGATTAATTAATCTAATAAATTCTAGTACTTAATGCAATTCTAAGTTGCTATTGATCTAGGAAGAGATTCCGATTGATAAACTTAGGATTAGAGGTTAATGATATTGAGAAAGACGTTATTGTATTTGAGAATTCAGCAGTTCAAGAAATCGATATTAATTTTTGAGAATTTATTAAGTTACATGATAAGGTATAGTGGTGAAACAAGATCTAAGTGTTTGTGATTAGATTAACATCATATTTTGAATTGTGCTATGAATCACTGTTAAGTTTAGTGGTAGTTTAGCTAATTGTTAGTTGTAGTAGTCGAAACTTTATGAAATTCGGGGTTAGGTAATAGGAAAATGGCGAGTAGTACTTGCTAAGTTCTCTACAGTAAAATGACTTCTATACTTAATTGGAAGCTATAATGATAGATGCACTTACCTTTTAATGTTGACCGTAGTTAGAATTTTACTTATAGATTTATATATTTGTAAGACTCGGTCTGTTGAATTACTGCCACATGCTTAGCCCAACAACTAGTAACTTAAACTCTATCTCAACCAGACTTATATTGAGTCAAATTTGAGTACATATCAAGTCAAATGAAAGTAATTTGCAAATAATTAAAATCATTTACCAAGTAAATGATTAACATAATATGGTTCTATATGCTAAAAATGAACAATTTTTAAGCTGTCTAAATGCTTGATTCACTTTTTTTAAATATTTTTTTACCTTCTTTATATTCTTAATTAGAAACTATCCAAAACAAACAATATAAGGGCAAAAATCAGGTGCTTGCATCCTAAAATTAGGTTTAATCCAAATTTAGACTTAAAAATCCATCAATTGAACTTTAAGGATTTATAAATTATAAATTTTGGTCTTTAATTTAGGGAGATAACTTGTGATTTTAACTTGATTCGATAACTGTAATTGATTTTAGAAAATGATTTATTATGAGTTTAATATCACATGTTTTGATCCACTTTTAGAGACTAATTGATAAAGAATTGAAGTTTGAAGTTTGAAGTTTGAAGGTGATCTTGGGTATGAAGCTTGGTTATGATGCTTTAGGTTGAATATCCTACATTTAGGGATGGATTTAGAGGCTTGCTCACTGAGATAGTCAATTACCCCTAAGGGAAAATCAAACTCCCTAGTTATGATTTATATTTTACTTTGGTTGTTGACCGCATGTTTGTTCGTGGGATTGTGGTTGACTACTTGAATTTTGGTTAATTAATGCCCATTGCTTGTTGACCTTAGTGCTATGATCGACTACTTTCCTATGGAATTGTGGTTTATTACTTTGAGTCGGTTAGTATGTGGTTATAAAATATCGAATACTTTAGATATGATGTGTTAGCATTTGATGCTGGGAACATTGTTTATTGATTTGCGACTATGGTTCAAGCCTATATAAGATAACTTGGGTGTGTGAGTATCATGTACAATTGTTATGCATTAATATATATGTACAATAATAAACATGAAGATGTTATTTTCTAGTTTGTGTTATAGTTTACCCAATTGGGGTATTGATATCTTCAAGTACATATGTTTGTGATGAGGACAACTGTTATGACTATTAAATAAATTAAGCTACAACTAACAAATTGGTAGTGGTTAGTGTGAGCCCTTCAAATGATTTTAACTTTTAAGTTGATTTAATATAATAACTATGTTATGGATAGGCACATACTGTTTTATTCTATTTTATAGTCATCTTATGAAACCATTAGTTTTATAGATGCGATTAATTCTCTATTAATTATTTATGAATTTATGAGACAAATAAATCTAAGTTTTAAATTATTTGGAGATTGTATAGATTATATATACACACGTAAGATTTTGGTAAGCGAGAGGCCGAGCTTAATTATTTATGAATGTTCCAGGGTGATTTAGCTCAAAAAGCTTTAGTTGGAGATTACCTAACCTAATTGTTTACTCTTGTTTTTTTTTTTTTTACAAATATCTAGTGTGTAAAATAAGCTTCTAATATGCCATTTAAGTTAACAAACCTTTATGAGCTTACTTACAAAGCTTTGGGCATGACTAAACCCACCAAATAATAAAAGCCTACGAGGAGCATTATGGAAGAACCCTAGATCTTGCAACACATAATAATGACTCGTCGTTATTTTAACTTGTTGGAAGAATTGCAAGTATTGACATTTGTAGATTTGTAAGAGAAAACAAGGTATGGACAATTTCTCATGGATAGATTGTGTGAAGATGTTAAGCTAGCATTTAATCTAACTAATATTAATATGCGTAATTGGATTAAACTATTGGTTACCAAAACCTTAAGAGATTGATAAGTATGGAATATGAGGAAAGGCTCTCCAAGAGATAAACTACCATTAACTATATTATTAAGGTTCATACAATGTCATAAATTTCAAAGGAAAATGTCAAATTTGGTACCTGAACTTTAAAGTAGTTAATTTAATATCCAATAAAAGTTTTAGTGACTATTTTTATTATCTCACTAACATTGTTTACTTTATTTTCTGACATAGAAGAAATAGCCTACCTATGCTAAACTGTGTTAAAAGCATTAGTATAATCTTGATGATATATTGCCTATTCTGCCTCTGCAAACAAAGAAAACTTTGTTAAGAAGATAGTAGAATTATTCACAAAAAGTTTAATTTAGGTATTATATCGACCACTTTAAAGTTAGGTATTAAATTGAATTTTTATGTAAACTTCTGATACCAATTTTTACATTTACTCTATATTAAACAAAACATACCTAAGTGTAAATAAGTCATTAAACTAAATTTGTTTGTAAATAAAAGGATAAACACAGAATTATAGTTTGCAATGCAGTGTTTGAATGCTAATAGGAGTATAGTAGATGCCAAGCCCCATAACATGCCTCGACTTTTTTTACATGGAAGTATATCAGGTGTCTAAACAGTCTTAGGAGCACCATGTAAGATGAAATCCTATTCTATTCACAGACAATCTATGCTTTGACTTGTCATTAGCACTTAGGCGTATTAGAGGTATCAGCTAAACAACTGTTACAATTCTGATGCTATTGTAGAATATCTTTTGTCCCATGTGACTCCATTGCTTACTCTTGATTCCACATTCCTATACTAGCATTAAGGATTAAAGATCAATCCTTGCAACTTCAAATATTGTGGTTCAAACATGTTGGTTAACATAATTTCATCCTTCGTTGGTTGTTTCATCGAGATCTGACTATGTAGACTTTTGAACCCTTAGGCTTTACCATGAGTAAATGGTCTAGTTGGTACTTGATTCCTATTATATCCATGCAAATATTGAAAATTTTCCATTAAATTTTGAAGAATATAATCTCATGGTTGCCAAGGATAAATTAACTATGAACACTTATGAGGATAAAACTTAGATAAAGTTATAAATTAACGCCTAGCTCTTATTGACTCAGTCACTATTATAACTAAAGTTCAAGTTAGGAAAATCTCAACTAAAACCTTGTTACAAAGCTTAGGTAAATCACACTATATGTCATGCTACCTCACAATCGAACTCTTTTTTCCACTTTTGATTGCCTTACAAGCATGTTTGATCTTATAAGGACTAATTTAATACAATTTCATTATTAGTTTCCATTTCTCTTTAAAGTTTTTAAAATCATGGAACTATCATATAATACACGCTGATCAAACAACGATGGCTTATCTAAAATAATATGAGACACAATCATCACAACATCAAAGAGGATCTCATCATCTTATATTCTAGGATTTAAAATAGAAGCTCTAAGTCTCTTCCCCGTGGCTCCTTTGTTGCCATATTATTATAATTTGTAAGGCATGAAATGTTTCAAATTAGGAAGTTTCAATTCTTTACCATGTCTATTGTAGCCAGGTACACACAACTCCTATCATAGACCATGATAGAGCATATAGAACCATTGGCTACACATTGAATGTCAAAGAGTTTTCTCATTGCTCATCTTATGTGTGGATGGGGAAACATTTAGGATCCTCTTATAAGCCCCAACTAATGGTGAAATAAGGCTAAACACATTATATAAAAATGCCTCTATCTTAATCACGTCCCTTAGTTCACCCTTTACTTTATCCTTCACTTGTACTCTCAACTCCATTACCATGTGCTATCATAACTTTGTAATCAGGACATTAAGAAGTTATATGTTAAAATCCTAAACACTTAAAAGCACTAAATATCTATACTTCTTGGCTTAGCTACTTGAGGATAGAGTTTCATATTAATGTTGTTTTTAGGAGTAATAATGGTCTTACCCTTCTCCCCATGCGTATTTATGTGTCTTAATTGCTTTCCATCAACCCATTCAATTGCTCTATCAAGCACACCAACCTAATCTCCTCAATTTTCACAAGAATGTACGACCCTAGAAGGATCATATTTAGATATTGGGGAAGACCCATTTTCCTTTGTCACTTCGCTTTACTAATTATTTGCATTGCCCCCTCAAGAGTTTCGATCTTTTAGAGCGCAACCACACTTGTGATCTCATACCATAACCTAATGACAAAACGAGTGGCTACTTCCTCCAACAATGAACTACATATAGTCAACATCTTAGATTCCTGAACCCATGGCACCTTGATGCAACAAATATAACATAAGGTATGGACAATTTCTTATGGATATCAAGCACAAGAGATATTGACTAACCTATAGACTAACCAATATTATGCATAATTGGATTAAACAAATGTCTGTGATAACCTTTATGAGATTGATAAAAACAAAATATGAGAAAACTGATTTCAAAGAGATAAATAGTCTTTAACTAAATTAAAAAGGTTCATACAATGTCATATATCTCAAACTAAATCTAATTAAGGGCAAATAAGTGATAAAACTAAGTTTGTTTGTTAATACAATGGGATAAATACAAAAGATTCACAACATAACATCCAAACACAAATAAGAGCACCAACTAGATGTTAGACCTTGGAACTAACATGAGTGTTGTATATGTGGAAGTGTACCAAGCATCCATATACCCATGCAAGATGTTAAGTCCCGTTCCATTGTTAATAATTTGTGCTCTAAGTTTCCATTAACATTTAGGTGGTATCATAGGTATTGGTTTGCTACAATTCTGATCTTATTACAAAATATCTTTTATCTTATGTGATTCCATGCTTTTACTTGCGTTGCTAAAATAGCATTAAAGATTAAAGACCGATGCTCACCACCTATAAAATGTAGTTCAAACATGTTGACATTATTATTTCATCTTTCATTTGTTATTCCATCAATATTTGGTTAATCGGATTTTGAAGCCCCTTGGCTCTTGCTTAAGTAGTTGGTTAACTTAATACTTAAACCTTATCAAGGAGTTATAAAAGATTAAGAAGCTTCATCTCATCCATTAATAGTTAAAATTGATCTAGCAAATGTCATCAATGATTCATCTCATGTATTGATCTTTGGAGTCATCCGCAATTGAAGTCAAGTATCAAATCTATAAGTAGAGGTCTTCTCTTTCTCATTTAGCATATTCAAAGTCTTGTGAAATTTTCAAGAATCGTCAATACCTTATTGCAAGCACTTTAAAAGAAAAAAACAAAGAAGGAAAAAAAACTAATGAACTAAGAAAAAAAAATGAATAATGAATAAGAAAACATGATACAATAATCTAGTACACGTGCACTCTTAAGAAACCAAATTTACCTATTTCTCCTTCTATATTTCATTCTAATAACATATTTTAAGGTCATATGACATGCGGATTGCACTTGATTGACAAATTATAGCAACCCCACTTTACATTTAAATGATTATAGATTCCTTTGGTTTTTTTTTTTTTGTGCTTAAGAATATGCAGTAAAGTGATTTGATCTCGATAGTCTCAAAGTGTGATAATTACATAAAAAATAATGGTTCATATAATAATTGGAGACTAAATTATATAAGAAGATATTAATATTTGAAAGTAAGATGATTTAATGTATCAACATTTGGAGATAAATTCATTTAAAGTATCAGTATATCTCGCTTGAATTACTTTACGAAATATTAAGTAAATTTTTTAATCACTTAAAATGTTAATACCTTAAATAAACTTATTTTCAATCCTTGATGTTTTATAGTGTAATTTACCAATAATTAGAAATCTAACCTATTTTTATTATATGTTTTAACCTATACTCTCCCTCTCTTTCTCCTGGTTTTTTCAGTTTCTAATTTTTAAATGGTATATAAAGAACATATATATATACACACACACACACACACATATGTATACAAGCATGGCTTGTGAGAGGACAAACTAACATGGTAATTGAGTAAATAGTAAGGTAAGTTAGTTTGATAATGTGTCCTTTAGATGTGGTACATGCACTAATGTTCTTAAAAAAATTATTGTTTTAAATGCTAATTTTGTTTGTTGTTTTCATGATTTGATTTGACTAATATATTTGTTACAATTTTTATTTAATATCATAATCCTTTTAAAAAAAATGTTTTCTTTTAGCTAGATCCTTATTAGGTAGAACAACCATAGATTTTATGATTTAAATTTCAATTTATGTTATAATAATTGAAGGAAATGGACACTAAAGATTGAAGAAAAAAGGCTAAAAAGCAACATTAGGTGTTAGTTTAACTTGTAACATGCAATCTTATATATGCAATACATAGAGAAAACTAGAAGTGTGGACTTTTTAATTTTTTTTTTTGAACAACAAAGAGGAGAGATTTGAAATTGGTTCACCTACTTGAGAGACCAATAGTTATGCCACTATACTATAATGTTATTGGTCCAAGTATGGGTCATTAGATTAGCCAAAAATCTAATGTGGAATCCCTATAACTCCATAAATAACTGCCATGTGTACATGATTGTGTGTTCGAAGAGACTTAACTACAAGTTAATCTCTATTCATGAAATATTTTCTTTGGTTGCTGCTAAAAATTGCTTTTATATGTGGATAAAAATAGTCGATAACCTTCTCATTTTAACGCACTAATTTATTTATTTTTCTTTAATACAATAACAATCATAGAAAGAGATATAGATCTCATATAAACATATGTGGATTTGCATTATTTTTCGATTTCCCAACTAAGCGTGCAAAATCAATGTTAACTACAGTAAATTACATTAAAAGGTATTAATATCTGGGGGTAAGTTTATTTGAGGTATTAATGTTTCAAGGGGATAATGTTATGAATGATATTTAAACTTTGATAAAATATGCAATTAGGTGGTTGAATTTTGAAATTGATTAATTTAGTTCTTAAAAAATTTTGAAATTGATCAAATTAGTACTTAAAAGAACTTGATGAAGATACTGTTGGTGTGCAAAAAAAGTTCTTTTAGGTACTAAATTGATTAATTTCAAAGTTCAAATACTTAAATGCATATTTTGTCAAAGTTCAAGTATTATTCATGATATTAACCTATGTTTCAAGTGGTTAAAAAGAAGAATTAACATGTTGCTAAGGGAGCGAAATGAGGTATCAAAATTTTACTAAGTTTATTTGAAATATTAATGTTTAAATTGGTTTTCAATTAACTTTCCTTAATTTTCCTCTGTTTAACTTAATTGTGAAACAGTGATTTATCTTTTACTCTAAAGACTAATATTCTAAATGAACTTACCACAAATGTTAATATCTTTTGATATAATTTACCTCATTGATGACGCATATAATGTGGAAGATGTTTTCTCATTGGTCATCCCTTGTGTAGATGAGGAAACACTCATACTATCCTATTAGCCCCACATTAACATTGAAATAAGACACAACATATCCTCTTAAAATGCCTCTATCTCATTTACTTTTTTGAGCTTACCTCTTAGTTTATCATTCACTTCACTTCACTCTACTTCACTCTCTAAATCATTACTATGTGCTATCATAACCTTGCGATTAGAACGTTGAGAAGTCATGTGTCCGCATTCTAAACACATAAAAGAGCTTAAATGTTTCAACTCCTTTACCTAGTCACTTATGGACACTTTTTTTTATTAGTGTTGTTTTTAAAAGTAGTAATGATACTACTCTTTTTTATCTTCGTGCCTATTTATATGTCTTAATTGCTCTCTATATTCTCCTTTTTCTACCACCTATTTACAAATACATTCTTCCAATAAAGTGAAGCATACCCCTTATGCTCCAATTCCACTAACTTCACTTGCTAGTCATAAACATAATTGTGATATCCATCATCTCCATTATCAACTTCATCAACTTGTCTTTCTCAGACACTTACCACTAATGCCATGTATCTAGCAACCTTGACCACTAGGTGCACATGTCTTCTACCATGGTTGTCACTAATTTGCTCATTAACACAATCATCTCTTGCATTAGCTTGTGCATTACATCTCATTACCATCTTTATACAATCTATAGTGCTCTACAATTCTTATTCTATTACTCCATAAAATTATGCATTAGAACAATTCAATCCCTCATTGATGGTTTACCTATAGAGAACTCTTAAAAAAGGAGTTACATTAGTCAAAACTTTGTTTTCCAAAAAAAAAAAGAAATGGATATAAATTCATAGTAACTGTGAAAACATGCACATTGAAACGGGTTCCTAACGTTTGGGGGTAAGTTTTTTTAAGATCCCAACATTCCGTAGTAGTTAGAAAGAAGTCCCAATGTTTAAAGAAGGGGGTTAATTTGGATCTCCATGGACACACGTCAAAAGATCCTTCTCTTGTTGACATATGTCCTTGGGGACCTAAATTGACCCACTTTTTGAAATGTTGGACATCTTTTTAACCATTCGAAACGTTAGAACCTTAAATAAACTTTTCGCCATGTGCCTTTTTGGTGTAATTTACCCTCATTGAAACCTTAAATCTCTACATACCATTCTAGGCTGAAATTCGAATTTATTGCAACCTTGAGCTTTGTACCAAGATGTTGCAAACAATAAAATTATAGCTTACTATTTTTTTTTCAATAATTTATAACTCACTATTTATAAAGAACTAAGATGCTTCATCTCATCCAACGACCTTTAAAGTTAATTTAGCAGACGTGATTAGCAATTCATTTTATTCACTGATCTCTAAATCATCCATGATTAAGGTTGAGCATTGAATCTATAAGTAGAGGTCTTCTCTTCTAGAATTTTCCAAATGTAGAGTCCCTTAAAGTTTTTGAAAATTGTTAACACCCTCTTGGAAGCACTCTAAGAATAAAAAACAACTAATTGAGTAAGAATGAATTAACAATGAGTAAGAAAACTTGACACAATCTTTATCATACACAGGCTCATAAGAAACCAAGTTGACCCTTTTATTCTCCCATGCTTTTTTCTGATAACATATCATCATGTGTCATTAGTTCGAGGCTTTTCAAAGTTATCTAGCATGGGACTTGCATTTGGTTGACCAAGTATAGCAACTTTACGCGACGGGCTATAACAAACAAGAATTTAAACTCCTTGGATTTTTTTTACATAGGTAAGAATATGCGGTGAAGTGATTTAATCTCAATATTCTCAAGGCATGATAGCTATAATAATAATGGTTCATCTAAAAATTAGAAATATAGCCTATTTTATTAAATTTATCAATCCGTACTTCTTATACATCTTTCTTTTTCCTTTTCTACTTTTTGATTGGGATATGTGTGTGCATATGTATTTGATAGGCACCTTATAAGACCACAAGCAAACCCAATGATGAATTAGTTAGTAGGGTAAGCTAATTTAAAAATATGCAGTTTGAATTGAGTATTTGCAATCTTTTTTTTTTTTTTTTGTTGTTTAGATGGCTCGAGATAGTTTAATCTCTTGAAAATTAAAATGATTTCTTTGTTTTTGGCCGGATCCTAATTTGATCAAACAGCTATTCAAACGGCCATAGTTTTTAGAATTCAAAATTGAATCTACATTATAATAAATGGAAGGAAAATGACACTAACTTTAGATTGAAGAAAAACTGACCAGAAAGCAGCATTTATGGATTGGTTTGACCGGTAGCATGCAATATACAGGGAATTGTAAGCATGAATTTTTAATTTTAGATGAGCCAAAAATCCAACGTTGAATCCTCAAAATGTACTACTTTGGACTTCCATATGTATATTTGTGTGTTCGAAAGAGAATAAATTTTATCCTCTTTTCCACTCTTTTTTTTTTCCCTTAGTCAATTATTTTAATATTAAAATAAATGGTATTTTAGTTAATTATATTAATTATTTTAATAATACTATCATGATTAGTATAAATATGAAACTTAAAAAATTAGCGCTACCAATCCCACTAAATAAATAGGAAAGAATAAAATTTTACGTGCAAAAAGCTTCTCCAACTGCAAGTCAATATCCATCTAATAATTATTTTCATTGGTAGTCGCCAAATTTCATAACCAATTAAATTAGTCAACAGCCGGTTATTTTAACAGCTAATTTATTTTTATTCTTTAATACGAAACGATTATGCACGTATAAATATATATAATATATCTTGTATATTGTTTTCCGCTTCACTTTTACCAACCGACTCTGTAAAATCAGGTTTATAATTTTTTTCTCTCTCTAGAATGAAGTTTTTCTCTCTCTAGAAAGAAAATATATTCCATTTTTGGTTGCTCAGGAAAATTTGAAAGTCGGTGAAACAAGGTACCTGCTAAAATGCTTATCCAATTGCTTGTAATATTCTTTTAAGAATTTTGTTTTCTAATGTTGTCATTATTCCATCGATGTTGTTTCTTACTCCTATTTTCTTGGTTTTTTTTTTTTTTTTAAATCGCTCTAGGGTTTCGATTTGTGCTTGTATTGATGTATGTATTTTGTCTTGGTATTTTCGTTGCGATTATTGTGAGATATCGGGGTTTTGAGATATCGATTGAGTATGAAGAACTAGCTGAACTAAACATATCGGTTTAAGTGATCGGAGTTATGTACGATGGTGCATTTGGCCTAGTTGATCAGTCGTTAATTGGAGTCTGAAGCATATGGTTATGGTATTAAGAGTTTGGTGTCGTTTGTGTTGATTGCTGACCGTCAACAGGCATTTTTTATGGTCATTTTTTGTAGGGAGATTATTTGACCGGTGCCATCTGTGGTTTTAAGGGCTATTTGTTGAATGTTATGTTGATTATTAGGGTTGTGAGACATGCCCTGGAGTTATTACATTTTTAGAATTACAAGCCTCTGGAGTAAGAGAAGAAGAGTACTGAGAAAGTATTTATTTATATTTTGTTGGATAATTTATTGAGAAAGTTACCAAGTGGAAAAGGAATGTCGTGTAAGTTTCAAGTGCATCACCTAGCCTTCGGTGAAGATATAGTGTATAGGTCAGAACTTGATTCTCTTAGGGTGTCTTGGTTTGATGCAAAATGTTTTCAATCTATTTTTCATATTCGTTGTAATTATAAAACATTGTTTGATAACGATACTAAAACTACAGTAATTTATGGTCAAAGGCAGTGATGGTGGCAGTCGGCTGCTAGTACTTGTGATTAATATAGACAAAAATTGATAGTGGGAGATCATTTTCTCTTTTAAAATAGAAATCATTCACTACATTTTTTTTATTGACATTTCCCCTCAAGGTTATCATTGGCTATTGGCCACTACCTTTGCTTCTCCGTGAACATCTATGCTAGGACTGTGCATTTATTGCCATCTATTGAAATTTTTATGGTAACATTTAAACTTTTTTATAGCATTGTCTATAAGAACTCTCAATAGAAGTTTGGATCTTGTTTGGCATGAAACTAACATACCTCGTTCTTTAGATTTTTTGTGCATGCAAGCAACAAGATTGTGCTTGTATCTGGGATTCAATGAATGTTTTTCACATTGAGTATTTATGTCTCTTTTAGTATTATGCTCCTTTGAAGTTGTTAAAAATGGGATTGATTTTGGAAAGAATTTTGGGACAGAATTGTTGAGTTGTGTTATGCTTCCAAGTTGATGCTCTTCTCTGGTAGTAACTTTTGATATCAACATTGACATTCCTTTTGAATCAATCAAACTATGCTGTTTACTTTATGTATGTAAGCATGTAAATTTGCTTCTATGTAACAGACTGTGTCTGCCATTTCTTTATGATAGAAGAAATGTAGAAGCTCAGGCTGTCAGTTCTGTACATGCTAAATATTTGCCTTTATTCTCTTTGGTTATTTTACTGGTGGTAATGAGTGTCATTGCTCTTGAGTAAAAGAGCTTTTCTGAGTTTGGACTGTAATTGAAAGAACGTTAATTTGTAAAGAGCAGGAAATCTTGAGTTAAGTAGGATTAGCAATGGGATTATTAAGGTACAGCGTATACTGATGTACAGGGATGAAAATTAAGCTTTCCGCTTCCTTTGCTGTTGATGTTGTTGTCACTTACAGATTTTTTCATTGAGACATGGATGCAGAAGAGCTATCGTGATCTTACTTGTAATTCAATTTTTGCTGACAGGATTTCATGTTTGGTTCGATTTATTTCTCCCAAGGGTTCAAAAAGGAAACCATTGCTTTATGTTTGAAGTTTGGAGGTGTCAGTAGGCTGGGAATCTTTCCTGTTCTTCTCTTCTTTTTGCTTGCGCGGCATGCAGTCCCTTCAAGTTAGCATTAGAAAGAAGAGCGTCTTAGAGTTGTTAATGGTACTTCAGTAATATAAAGATTAGACATTGAATTGGATTTTTGTTGTGCCGTGCTATGATTTTTGGCTCTATGGGCTCCAGAGAATTTTTCTACTTTTTTGCTTTTCTCCTACCTCTTGCTGAATCCTCCAGTCGGCTTGGGGATTTGTGGCCATTACACCTCGGAGCCGAGTCATCTGCAGGCTTCAGTTGGACAACTTTCAGTGCCAGCATATTTGTGTTTGTAGCTCTTGTTCTCTCCATGTATCTTATATTTGAGCATTTAGCTGCTTATAATCAGCCAGAGGTTCGTTCGCTACTCCTGTATTTTAAGTTTGATTATATTCTGGTTCTTCATACATTGATGTTTCATCTAATTGTCCAAAACCGAGTGCTTATTGTTATCTTTATTGCTAGTTCTACTTGTGATTAGTTTCATACTTACTTGCCTAAATCAACTGGGCTGAGAAATCTCTCTTCCTTGCAATTTTTCAGGAGCAGAAGTTTTTGATTGGACTCATTTTGATGGTTCCTGTCTATGCAGTAGAATCGGTATTGTGAATTTATTGATCATGTTACTTTTCTTTTCTTTTCTTCTTCTTTGTTTTTTTTTTTCAAACAGTCTGTTTTGTTTGTTTTCTGGGGGTCAAATATCAATCATGCATGAGCATGTATCGCCCAAAATAAATAAAAAAATAAAAATGAAGAGATGACTATTCATAACATAAATTATTATGCTTGTTTTCTGGGGTTTCAACTGTCAACCATGCATGAACATGTGTTATTATCTTTTAGTATTATTTTTTTCCCTTCCGATTCAGAAAGAGATAATAATATAAACAGAGAGAAGTGCTTGAACTTTTTGTTGGGGTATCGACATGCAATTCAGCACATAATAACCTGAAGTATTAAGTTTTTATGGATAATGAACCTTCAATTCCATTTTGCCTAACCATACCTGCACTAGTATCTGTTACTTGTTTGTGGAAACTTTGATTACTTGTGGCTTACCGAAAGAAAACCTAATTACTTGTGTGATGTAATGTTTCTTTTCAAATTTCCTCACTGATTGCTCTAAAGACAATTTTGAAACAGCCTACAAAAATGTTTTGGTGTAATTTGGTAGGACACAATGGGAACAGGAGCTTGGGATTGATAATAAAAGTGTGATTATAGGAGCAACCGGGGAAGTGGTTGAGAAGAGAGTAGTGAGCAATTTTATCCCTGTTTGATCAATATGAGCTTGCCTTATTTTGACCAACATCACGATTGCATGATTGACAATTCTAAGTGATATATAAGAAAAAGGTTTACGAAGGCACTCAATTAAATTATAAGATGTTATCATTCCTCTTTTGGAAGTGATTTGGATGGGAGGAAAGCTTTACAACCTGCCTTAGAGAGATTCTAGGAAACATCATTTATCATTGGGAGCTCTTCCTAGTTACTATATTATTAAAATTTTAACTCATTGTTAAAAATTGTGCGTATGGTTAATGCATATTATTCTATTTATTAATACTTGTATGATAAGAGAATTGATGATATGGAATAATGTGTCTCTTTCCTAATAAAGTGAAAATGAAATGGAAGCTCCACTAAAGCAAATGACGTTCTATTTGAAGTATTACCTATTACTAAAAAGCATGTCTTTCTGAGCTTTCATCCTGAGTTTTAAACTTTGGGTGATTTGATTGATGCATACTGTTTATCTGTGTGTGTGGAGGATCAAGGATAAATGGTACATTATGTTAGATGGCTATATCTCTTCTTAATCAAAGGAACTGTTATTAAATAGGAGAGACTCAATGGAAAGACTGCTTCTTGCCGAAAGATACTATGTTAGCTTTCCAAGTAAAGTTCTAGAGTTGTGCCCGGGATTAACATCTTCATCAGTCTTAAGGGTCAATAACCTGCAATCATTTTATCTATGAGACCGCAATCTATGTGTGCATGTTTGGGAGTTCAAATTTGAAGTCACATGGTGGTGTCCAAGTGATATGCATATTTGTCTGGAGTTAATTAGCTCATATAACTAGTGTCTGGGTTGTGGATTGCTAAATGGGTCCTTTTATGGTTTCTTTTGCATACTCAGTCTATCAAACCTTTTCTTGTTCAGCAGAAAAGGAGGGGGGAAAAATTAAGCTGTTTCCTTTTGTTACCTTATATTTATTGGTTTGCGTAGTATACTCAATATTACTCATTCTATTAGTTATCTTGGGAATCAAAACAACTTGAGAAAAGCATGCTGAAAACCGTGTTAAGGCACGATTAGTTTCTAGCTCAATTTAGTTGAGGAACCATGAATGGAGTTTGACATTGTAGGTTGTGTGTGGCCTTCTCAGTTTGCATGAAATATATTTTTTTCCATAGATTGGTTGAATATGATATTATTTACTCAATTATTTGTCATTGCTTCATAATTAGTGTACAGGATCTCGCAGAGTGCAGCAAAACCGTGCAGGGGATATTGTTACAATGATATTGATAGCAGATTATGATCTTTATGAACTTGAGGAGCGAACTACTTCTAATTACCATGATCTCTAGGTCATAAAGCTTGATGGATAATTTTTATATCTGATCAAGTCTTAGGATATTCTGTGTTTTTCTATTTGGATATGATATACAGTTTTAAAAGTAAGGCAGAAGCCATTTATCACTTCTATTATTTTCTGTATAGCTTCTGTCACTGCTAGATTCAACTGCTGCTTTCAACTGTGAAGTAATACGGGACTGTTATGAAGCATTTGCATTGTATTGCTTTGAGAGATATCTGATTGCCTGTTTGGGTACGTGATTTAAATTCAAGCATATTTTCCTTTCTTTGTTCAATCTTAGAGGAATTTTGAGTAACGTTTTTAATAGTGAGTTTGGAAGATATATATGTGTGTGTGTGTGTGTATATATCTTTTTTTCTTGCCTCTGTTGCTCTTAAATAAAGATAGTATGCCCTTGATGATAGGAAAATAAGGGGCATTATGTGCTTAGTACACTAAAATCTTTTATTTCGTTACTTTGTTCCTACCATTTGGTTCTGAATTTACTCAATCAATTGACTACTACTACTTATTCTTTTCCTTTTTCCTTTTTCCCCCCCGTGAATGATTTAGGTGGTGAAGAAAGTACAATCGAGTTTATGGAAAGTCAGGGTGTTATTAGTGCAAGCAAACCTCTATTGGAGGAAGCATATGCATACGGAGTTGTTGAGCATCCTTTCCCATTAAGCTGTTTTATAAGAGAGTGGTATCTTGGTCCTGATTTTTACAGTGCCGTAAAAATTGGCATTGTGCAATATGTATGTGCTTGCTTAAGATTGTCTAAATTCTCATGCCTGTTGAACTTGTTATTCACAATAGCTCATTTATCTGCAGATGATCTTGAAGTTGATCTGTGCTCTCCTAGCAATGATTCTTCAAGCTTTTGGTGTATATGGTGAGGGAAAGTTTGCATGGAATTATGGGTAAGTTATATCCGAATACTGACAGGAATTGTTGTAGATCTACACCATTCCGGTTGTTTGTCTCTTCCTGATATGGCAGGAAGATGCATCTCTTCATCAACTTTTTACCATTCATTTAAGTAATAGATGATGGGACATTTGTCTGGGTAATGAAAAGCAATGAATGCTGCTTGTATCCCATGTGCTACGAGTAGCCTGTTTTTTCACCATTCACTTTCTTTTCTATGCCAGCTATCCCTACTTGGCAGTGGTTCTCAATTTCAGTCAGACCTGGGCTCTGTATTGCCTTGTACAGTTCTACTCTGTCATTAAAGACAAACTTGAACCAATTAAACCCTTGGCAAAGTTTTTGGCTGTTAAGTCAATTGTGTTTCTCACATGGTGGCAAGGTGTTGCTGTTGCGTTTCTTTTTTCAATTGGAGCTCTAAAAGGATCTTTGGCTCAGGAACTCAAAACTCGTATACAGGATTACATCATCTGCATTGAGGTCTGTTGCAGTCTTTCATTGTTATTGATATTGCCATTGCTATGACTTGTACTGAAATTCTACTCTAGCGATCCATTTTGGTGGTTCCGTAGAGTATTTCTTGTCAAGTTCATTTTGCTTTTCTTCTTTGACCATAGTTTTTCTAAGCCGAGATATACTTTATGCAGATGGGGATTGCTGCTGTAGTGCACCTATACGTCTTCCCTGCTGTACATTATAAACGGGGAGAGCGATGTGTTCGTAATGTGGCTGTGATGTCTGATTATGCGTCTCTTGGAACTCCTCCTGATCCGGAAGAGGTCCGAGACTGTGAAAGGACAACTCGTGTACGCTTGGCTCGACATGATGACCGGGAGAAACGCTTGAATTTCCCTCAGAGTGTTCGTGATGTGGTTGTTGGAAGTGGTGAAATTGTGAGAACTTAAAAACTATCAAAACCTAAGTCGGTGACAATTTTTTCTTAGTATGTTGGCGACTGATTTTCTTTGGTCTTTTTCCTCCACAGATTGTTGATGATATGAAATATACCGTTTCCCACGTGGTTGAACCAGTTGAAAGGGGAATTGCAAAAATAAATAAAACCTTCCATCATATATCAGAAAATGTCAAACGATTTGAAGAGCGGAGGAAGAGCTCCAAAGATGATTCATATGTTGTTCCACTAAATACCTGGTCCCCAGAGTTTTCTGAAGTTGGTGCGGACCTTGTCGAAGGAAGTGTCAGTGATAGTGGTTTGTCCAGTGGAAAGAGACAGCATGCTCATTCCAAGGGCATATCTTCTCGAAGCAGGAGAGGCAGATAGTACGGCGTGTCAATATTTACATATTGTAAATAAAAGCACATGGGATCATTATGA
Organism: Combretum micranthum; assembly: GCA_024138025.1. NCBI lineage: Eukaryota > Viridiplantae > Streptophyta > Magnoliopsida > Myrtales > Combretaceae > Combretum > Combretum micranthum. The sequence continues at coordinate 204,303 of JAMXBD010002214.1, read as the reverse complement.
GCTGTCCCATAACTTGGTAAGTTTAGTCATAGAATCATATTTACTCGGTCTCCCTTGTTGTCTTGCGATGACTTTTTACCTTTTCTGTAGGGCATTGAAGCTAATGGATGACCGCAAGCTTATTTTTTAGCTGATTGTACATATATTTTCCTGAAGCTACGAGCCGCTGCAACTGCTAATGCCAGCTGAACCTGCTATGTGACAACAATGGGATGCACAAAATTTGGACCAAAGGGAAGTGTTAGGTTAGGGTTTTTAATGCTTAATCAATTGTGAAGTAGTGTAAAGCCAATGTGTATGCATAATCCCATTTTTTTGGGTATTCGAAGCCGAGCGATGACCGCGGACAAGTTTGGTTGACGGTAAAAATGCATCTTGATAAACTTGGCCACTGGACAAAGTAACATGCTTTAAAACTTGATGTTCTTGATTTTTGTTTAAAATTTCAAAATGATAATTTGTATACGTTGCCATTGGGAAATATATGAACGAGAACCCTCGTGGGCTCAGTTTGCTGCTTAAAATTGTAGGCTATCCTTAGTCCATGTTGCAGTTGCTGGTTCTCTGCCGCAACAATGGAAACAAGGTGTAATGGTTTGAAAGGAAATGAAATTCCGTGAAGCCCATCTGAAACCTACAGATACGAGCCATTTTATCATGCAGGTGATGCTGATATTGGATCTCTCCCTCCTTTCTTTGGGATGGGGGGTTGAAAATTAAAAATCCACTGTTTGCTCGTTGAATTTAATTCTAATATTTGACTGTTACTATATCAGTGTTTTAACTCTATTATTATTATTATTATTATTATTAGGGTAATGTCACAATTGGTACCTAAACTTTGATCAAATATACAATTAACTATCTAAATTCTTAATTTGATCAATTTAGTATTTGAACTTTGAAATTGATCAATTTGGTATCTAAAAAACTTTGAATGGATCAATTTAGTATCTCAAAGAACTCCATGGAGATACTATTAGTATGTATGAAAAGTTTTTTCACTTATCAAATTGATCACATTAAAAGTTTAGATAGCTAATTGCATATTTGATCAAAGTTTAGGTACCAATGGTGATGTTAGCCCTTATTATTATTGTAAATTTGAAACCCCAATGTTTTAAAGTTTTTATATTTGAATTCTTCTTACACCATTAAAAAATCCGTTAAGAGTTTGTGTTGGTCTCAAATAATAATCAAGAAGAGGGGTTGAATTGATTATTATAAATTTTTGCCTTTAAAAATTAATTTCCTTTCGGTTTTGAAAAATGAGAACAATATATTAATACAATAAATATGAAAATAAATTGCATAAAAATAAAAGGATAGAGAAAAAAATCAGGTAATGATTTATAGTGGTTCCGTCTTATGCATCAGTCCACTCTTTCAGCTCCAAGCTGAGGATCTCGTTATCTTATGGGTTTTGTTCCACTATATCCAATAAAATCTAATTTTCAAGCTTGTACAATTCTTTCTGCTTGATTCTCAGAGCCATCTTCTAACTACAATCGATCTACAGAGTCTAAACTCGTAAATGAATTAACACTCAGGAAGGCAACAACGAGTTCCTTCTATTACAATAAAAAGAATCAATTTCGTAAAGAAAAGAATAATTGCTCAATTCAGTTCATAAAAGAAAGAGTATGAGCTTTTCTTCTTTTTGCAAAAGTGATCTCGATGAAGGGTAAGGGAGCTTTTTGACTTTTCTCATGAATACTGAAAGTTGTGTATTTGTTTCTTGTTATGTTAGTGTATATAAACTTCTTCCTTTCTTCTAACGTTCACAAGTTTGCATAGAAGAGATAAATATGACATCTCGAAAATCTCGGATAGTAATATGTAGTTCCTTATCGTTAATTTAAATTTTGAAATACTGTTGATAGCTTCAATGAATAGAACTTGTTCTTCTAATTCATTTGTATTTCTTCCTGATCTGAATTTGAAATTCATGAGGTGTTGAAATGAGGATAAGATTTGCTTGATTTTCGTGATTCATCATGATCTTGTTTGTTTCTGCTTGAAAATCTTCATGATGTTGTTCTTAAAGATAGATCTTTTTGAAAATACCCATTGCTAATATCTCAATCTCCATCGTGATCTTCGTAACTCATCTTATTTGAAGATAATGTTTTTCTTATTCTGATTTCTTTAGCAATATTCATGTTTAAAAGATAGATAACTTCGTCCTTATTTTGAAGAAGAATGTTAGAACGAATAAATACTTGTCTTGAAATAAATCCAATAACTTCTGCTTTTGTCTCTGAAGAAAACCTTTTTTGTTGATGAGAGAGAAATTGAAAATCATTTAAATCCCCTCGGATATAATCCGACTTTAGTGAAATCAAATAAGTATATTATCCAAATATACTTATTATCTCGGAGCTAGGTCCAAAAAAAAATCTTTATATTTTTCTGAAAAATAGATCTTGTTTAAGAAGATGAACAATAACTTCTGATTGAAAATACTTGTTTCAGTGAAAGTTCTGGAAAAAGTTTTGGTTTTCTGGAAAAATATTTCATCCTTAACTTAACCTCCTGGAGAAAATTCTGTATACTTCTCTATTCCTTGAAAAACTCTTTGATAATGATGTTGCTTCTCTCAATTCTTATATATTCTTTCTTTATGATAAGTAAAGCATGTAAACCATCGAAATACAACATCATTTACCCATTCATCTTGAACTCATCATATTTCTCTGAAGTTCTGTGAAAGGTTCTGTAGGTTCTTGTCTAACACATATATAAAAATTCTGCACACTAAATAACATCATGATTTTCTTAATTATTTTGTTATCATCAAAACTTTAGATGATAGAGAATCAATATTTTCCCTCTTTTTGATGATAACAAAACATTAAAAAAATATAATCATCCATATTCATAAACATAGCTTCTATATTCATAGACATGCGCATCATACCATATTCATTCACACAAACATATCTCTTTTGGTGATAACAAAACATTAAAAAAATATAATCATCCACATTCATAAAAAGCTTCCATATTCACAGACATGCACATCATACCATATTTATTCACACAAACATATCTCTCCCTTTTTTTGTTATCAGCAAAAATATTCAAATAAAGAAACAGAAAGTCGATAACATGGAAATAAACATAAGGTCGAAACATAAGTCTAAGGAACAAAACAAAACAAAGTCTTCACAAATAGAACAAAACAAATGAAAATTTCAAAAACAGAACATTGTATGGCTTCTTAATTAGAATTGTGGATTTTTGAGCTTTACTCTTCTGTCGCCCACGATAACCAGAGAGAGGAACAGATGTTTCAGCACGGTTTTGTGGAGGAGTTAGAGGCAGATAATGTTGTGGACACTGAAAAACATCAAGAGAAATGAAGGGAACAAGACTTAAATTCGAAAGAGTAGGTTCATGAGGAGGTCGAGATAGAGGAACACTACTAGCAGTTGAAGTGTTAGTAGTGACAACTTCTGGAATTGGTTCTTGCTCTGTTGTGAAGAACGAAAGAAGGAACAAGTAGATCCTGAGGACATCCTAGATTGAGAAGGATATGTTTGATTCTGTGTAGCAAGTTGTGTTTTGATCTCAGAAGAGATAAACTGTTTGAGGTCTAGCTTGAATGATTCCAATAGTTTTTTTCAGACCACTTCTTCCTTGAGCAGTAGACGGCTCACTTGGTCCTTCATCAAACTCAGGAAAAACAGAGTCTTCACCATCCAAGGAAGTATTCATCTGTACATTTTTAGAAATATGAAACTCTCCTCCAGTCATGGGAGCAAATCTTTTCTTCGTTTTCCTCTTCATTGGTTCCTTTCCAGATCTGTGTATTCCTTGATTTGGTTCCTCTTCAGAAGAAACTTATGGAGAAGCTTCTTTCTCCCCCTCAATTGTTGCCTTGACTTTTTTCTAGTCAATATTCTTCCTATGATTCTTGTGCAAATAAATTGCACCATCAATTGCATGCCACAACTTCTTATATGGACGAATTTGCATATGATGCATGCTTTTCTCTCCAATCCTTTTCAAATTTATAGGGAATCGTACTCTTTTAGGAAATTGAATTCCTTTAAACTTGAAAAGTTCCAGAAGAACATTTCCATATATCCTAAACTCCTGTTCTTTCCACATTATTTTTTAAATCCTCTTTGCCAAATCTATTTTGATTTTCTTCATCATAGCCAAAATGACTAATCCATCTTCTTTGGTCACTGTTGTAGAACTTCCTTTACAAGGAAGTATACATTCTCATACAATTTTGTGGAGCATTCTAACTACTAGTTCAAACTCATATATGAACACATCATCGTTTGGAAACTGTCCTATGTTTCCATTTATTTTTAGAAACAAGTCATTCCTTCTCAAACAAACATAAGCATTGTCATCGTGACAATCCTTTAATTCTAAACACTTAACCACATCATCACGAGTTATTGTCATACTCACTTCTTGAACCTGTGACCTTAAACTCCTAGAATCAACATATGTTAAATTCTTATAAAACTCCTCAACCATTTCTCTAACAACATCTCTAGTGAGATTACACATATTTTTACAACCTACATTATCTAACCAGTCATTCCAATTGAATCCATGAATATCCAAAATCTATGAAGGAGCAGTCATGGATTTTTACCTTTCGTATTGAAAGATTGCCTCTGAAGCTTGTGTTTTCCTTTTCTTTGAAGATTGTGGTTGTTGAGCTGAAGTCAATGGAATGTCTTTCCTTTTCTTTGAAGAATCTTTGGAAGATTTCTTCTTCTTCTTCTTCTTTTTTTTTTAATTTCCTTTAAAAGCTCTGAAATAGATTTTGGGTCAGAACCATGAGACGATTGTTAGATTTTTCTTTGTTCTTTGTTCCTTTGGGTTGTTTAGAACTTTGCCCAGATTCTTGAACAAGTTTGGAATTAATTTCTCTAACCTTAGATGGAGATGGAGAACGAGATAGAGTTTTTCCAGAATCAGAAGACTCATATTGTATAGAAATAGGTTCGGTTGAAGGAATGGTTTTAAAATTTTTGTTAGATAGCCTCTAAGATTTTCGTGGAGCCATGAAAGATGATCGAAAGAGAGTTATGTATTTTGGAAACAGAGAGGATTAAGGTTTAAAAAAACATATGTTTAGAAATTAAACCACGGTGAACTGATACGGCAGAAAGAAAGGTAGATAGAAGGTCAGAACCTTGAGCGCCAAAAGTAGTTGGACGAATTTCTATTCCATTTATTATTATTATTTATTTATTTTTTTAAAAATTATTTTCTAACGAAAAGATTATAATTTTTTTTAAGAAATAGGATTGCAAATTCCAATCTCATTTAAATATATTCAAAATTAATTTTATCTAATGATTTTGTAAAAATATCTGTTAATTGCATGTTGGAAGGCACAAATTCAACAATAATATTACCATTAATTACATGATCTTGGATAAAGTGATGTCGAATTTCAATGTGCTTAGATCTAGAATGATGCACTAGATTTTTTCTAAGATTAATTACATTTGTATTATCACATTTAATAGGTATATTTTTGAAAAATAAACCATAATCTTGTAATTGTTGTTTAATCCATAGCATTTGAGCATAATAATTTCCAATAGAAACATATTCTGCTTCAGCTGTAGACAAGACAATAGAAATTTGTTTCTTAAAATACCAAGAAACTAATTTGTCACCTAAAAATTGACAAGTACCAAATATGCTTTTTCTATCAATTTTGTAACCAGCATAATCTGCATTAGAGTAACCTATTAAATCAAAAATTTGATTTTTAGGGGACCAGATGTCTAATTTTGTTGTATTTATCAAGTACTTGAAAATTCTTTTAACAGCTGTCAAATGTGTTTCTGTTGGTGCACTTTGAAATCTAGCACACCAATATACACTAAAAAGAATATCAGGTCTGGATGTAGTTAAATATAATAAAGAACCAATGAGACTTTTATATAACTTTTCATTTACCTTTTTCCCATTTGAATCAGAAACTAACCTTGTTGAAGTACTCATGGGAGTTGCAACTCCTTTACATCCTTCATACCTGAATTTCTTTAGAATTTGTTTTGTATATTTTTCTTGATGTATGAAGATTCCTTCTTTTGTTTGTTTATTTTGTAGTCCAAGAAAGAAGGTCAACTCACCCATCATTGACATTTCAAATTCTTCCTACATACTCTTTGCAAACTCTTGATAATATATTTCATTAGTAGAACCAAATATAATATCATCCACATATATTTGAACAATTAAAATATCTTGATCATATGATTTTAAAAACAAAGTTATGTCAACAGTTCCTTTTTAAAAGCCTTTTGAAATCAAGAATAAACTTAATCTTTCATACTATGCCCTTGGAGCTTGTTTTAAACCATATAAAGCTTTATATAATTTATAAACATAATCAGGTTTAAAATGATCTTCAAAACCAGGAGGTTGTTCTACAAAAACTTCTTCTTTTATAAATCCATTTAAAAATGCACTTTTCACATCCATTTGAAAAACTTTAAAGTTCTTATAACATGCATAAGCAAGCATCAAACGAATTGCTTCTAACTTAGCTATAGGTGCATATGTTTCATCAAAGTCCATCCTCATCCAATTTGTTTTTAAATACCCATTTAGTTCCAATTATTGATTTTCCTTTAGGTCTAGTACAAGATTCCATACATTATTTCTTTGAAATTGATTTAGCTTATCTTGCATGGCATTAATCCATTTATTATCATTTAATGCTTCATCAACATTATTAGGCTCAAATTCAGATAATAATCCAAAATGATTTTCAAAATCTTGTAAACTCACTCTTGTTTTAACACCAGATTGAACATCACCAATTATTTGTTAAGGAGGATGAGCATATTTATATTTCCAAGCCTTAGAAATTTCTGGTTCAGATTCTCTAAGTTCTGGAGTAACCTCTGCATTACCTTCTGGAAAAGGTTCTGTATTTCTAGATTCATGGATTTCAGCAATTAGTACTTCGGACTTTAAATCTAAACAAGATTCTTCTTTAGAGATGGATTCTTTTTCATCATTAGATTCATTATCCTTTATGTTTTCAACAAACTTAACATTTATCAATTCTTCAACCGTTTTAGATGTTTTATTAAAAATACGATAAGCACGACTCTTTAAGGAATATCTTAAAAATATAGCTTCAACAGATCTTTCATTAAACTTACCAAGATTAAAAATATTCTTTTTCACAAAACATTTGGAACCAAAAATATGAAAGTAAGACACATTAGGCTTCTTACCTTTAAAGAGTTCATATGCTGTCTTGGATGTCATGGGTCTAATGGAGACTCGATTAATAATGTAACAAGCTGTAGAAACTGCTTCTGCCAAAAAATACTCAGCAATACCATCTTCATTTAACATAGATCTTGCCATTTCTTGTATAGTTCTATTCTTGCATTCTATTACTCCATTTTGTTGAGGTGTATATGAAGCGAATAAAATTATGAGATATACCTTGTTCTTCACAGAAATTTATAAATTTTGAATTTTCAAACTCAGTTCCATGATTAGTTCTAAGACTAATTATGGAATTTCCTTTTTCATTTTGAATTTGTTTTGCAAATTTTTGAAAAGAATCAAAAGTATCTCTTTTATGTTGCAAGAATATAACCCAAGTATCTCTTGAATAATCATCAACAATAAAAAGTCCATACTTACTTCCACCCATGCTTAACACTCTTATAGGTCCAAACAAATCAAGATGTAACAATTCAAAAGGCCTTTTTGTTGAAATTTCATGTTTACTTTTGTGAGAAACAGAAACCATCTTATTCTTTAAGCAAGTATCACACTTTACATCTTGTTTAATGTTTATTTTAGGCAATCCTCTTATTATATTCTTTTTAGATAATTTTTCTAATTGATTAAAGTTTACATGACCTAAACGTTTATGCCAAATAAAAATATTATTATTGATCGATAGCAAACAACAAGCATCTTCAACTTCATTAGGTTTTATCAAATATATGTTTTTCTTTCTAAAACCTTCAAATAATTTTGTACTATTTTGATCAAAAGCAAAACATTTGTTTTTTTCAAAAACCATTTTGTAACCTTTGTCATATAATTGACTAATGCTCAAAAGATTATGTTTTAAGCCTTTAACTAGATAAACATTTTCTATGATATAAGAAGACATACCAATACTTCCAGTTGCAACAATTTTACCTTTACTATCATATCCAAATTTCACATATCCTTTTTCTTCTCATGTTATGTTAGTGAACAATGAAGCATTTCCAGTCATATGTCTGGAACATCCACTGTCTAGCTACCATGTTCCTCTAATTTTAGCTCCATGTTCCTTTAATTTTAGCTTTATGTTCCAACAAAATTCAAAACGATTAAACCCTTTTAGGAACCCAAACTAGTTTGGGTCCTTTATAAGACAAGCTCGTTTGGTTTCTTTGTTTAACTTGTTCATTACTGAGCTTGTTTTTTTTTATAATAGCAATATTTCTCAATATGACCAGGTTTATTATAAAAGAAACATGCATATGAAATGTTATTACTATACCTGTTGTTTACCTATTTCATGTTATTTTGTATTGGGTAACTTCTAAAATACCTTCTGATATTGTTTTCATATGTAGAATACCTTATGGAATACTTTCTGGCATTGTTTTCATATGTTGGATAACTTCTCTAATACCTTATGGTATTGTTTTCATAAGAAGGATAACTTCTGGAATACCTTTTGGTGTTGTTGGTATAACTTCTTTTCACGTGATTTGATCTTAAATCTTGCTTTCTTTCACTTAATTCATTATATTTGTTTGGTTTAGCTTTTACAAACACAATTTTCTTAGATGTATTCGAACTAGATCCATGCTCATCTCCTAAACCATGTTTTTCAAAAGACAATCTTTGTAATGAGATCAACATTGTTAATTTCTTATCACTTTCATTAAATTTATTAAATGTATTCCTTATTGAATTAGATAATTCGTCTATTTTTACTTTCAACACTCCGGTTTCTTCCTTTAACAAACTATTATCTTTTTAAGTTTTTCATTATCCATATGCAACTTTTTAAGATCATGCTTTAATATGTCATTTTCATCAACAAGTAAAGAATTTGTTTGCTTTACAACTTCCTTTTCAATCTTGAGAGATTTTATTTCCTTATCATATTTAACTAGTTTAGAATCAACCTTTTTAAGAGTTTTAATAACTTTTTCATTTCAAGAAGCATGTCATCTTCAGTTATTTCATTATCAGATTTAGATTCAGAGTGTACCTCAGAAGTAGCAATTAGACAAAGATTTGCTTCTTCTTCTTCATCTGTATTTTTTGGACTACTTTCTATATCATCTAAATCACTCTATGTTGCTAACATTGCTCGACTTCTCTTTTTGTATTGCTCCATTTTCTTTATCAAGGTGGGACACTCATATTTGATATGTCCTGGCTTTTTACACTCATAACATTGGATCTCCATCTTCTCCTTTTTCTTCTCTTTTTCTTTGTAAGCCTTTCCTGCATCGTTTTTTTTTTTTTTCTATATTTAGTAGTTTTCTTAAAAGCACTAAATTTCTTACCTCTTTGCTTTTTAGAGAACCGATTGAGCTTTCGTGCTAGAAGAGTAATATCTCCATCTCCTTCATCAACACTATTATTTGAATCAGCTCGGTTGATAGCAACTTCTTTGGCTTTAAACGCAATCCCTTTGGAACTACTTTCTTCTACTTGAGTAGTCTTTTTGTGAGATTCATAAGCCATTCACTTTTCTCTTAGTTGGCTAAGAGAAAGTTTTTGAGATCCTGTGCTTCTTCTATAGCATTTTTCTTTGCATCCCCAGTTGGTGGTAGAATTTTCAATATCTTCCTCACAAGATCAGGATCACCAATTACTTTGCCAAGTGATGCCAACTCATTTGTAATTGTAGTGAACCTGTTAAATGCATCTTTGACAGATTGACAGGTTCATCAGTTTTAAATTTAAATAACTCATATTGCTGAAGTAAAGTAATTTTAGTTTCTTTAATTGTATTAGTACTTCATAAGTTTCAGTTAGTCTATCCCAGATCTCTTTTGCTGTTTCACACGAAGATATTAAATAAAATTTTGAAGCAGTAATAGTAGTTAATAACAAATTTTTAGCTTTGTTGTTCTTTTCAATATTCTTCTTCTCAGCATCTGTCAGAACTGAATTTTCATTCATTATAATCACATTGTCTCCAATGGAAATTTACCTGCCAAGAATAATAATCGTTAGCTTTTATATAGGTTCCGTATGCATTTTCCAATAAGAAAAATTTGAATCATCAAAGAAAGGAGCACGATTAATTGCTACATTGTTCTCTGCCATTTTAGCTGGATCACTTAAATCAATAAAAGAGCCCTACTCTGATTCCATTTGTTGGTCCCAAATAATATCAAGAAGGGGGGTTAAATTAATTATTACAATTTTTTCCTTTAAAAATTAATCCCCTTTCGGTTTTGAAAAATGAGAACAATATATCAATACAACAAATATGAAAATAAATTGTGTAAAAATAAAAGGATAGAGAGAAGAAAATCAGGCAATGATTTATAGTGGTTTCGCCTTGTGCGTCAGTCCACTCTTCCAGCTCTGAGCGGGGGACCCCGTTATCCTACGAGTTTTGTTCTACTATATCCAATAAATTCCAATTTACAAGCTTGCATAATTCTCTCTGCTCAATTCTCAAAGCTATCTTCTAGCTACAATCGATCTACAGAGTCTAAACTCGTAAATGAACTAACACTCAAGAAGGTAACAACAAGTTCCTTCTATTACAATAAAAAGAATCAATTTTGTAAAAAAAAAAAAAAAATAAATGCTCAATTCAGTTCATAGAAGAAAGAGTAGGAGCTTTTCTTCTTTTTGCAAAAGTGATCTCGATGAAGAGTAAGGGAGCTTTTTGACTTTTCTCGTGAATAATGAAAGTTCTGTATTTGTTTCTTGTTCTGTTCGTGTGTATAAACTTCTTCCTTTCTTCTAACGTTCACAAGTTTGCATAGAAGAGATAAATATGATATCCCGAAAATCTTAGATAGTAATCTGTAGTTCCTTATCGTTAATTTAAATTTTGAAATACTGCTGATAGCTTCAACGAATAAAGCTTGTTCTTCTAATTCATTTGTATTTCTTCCTGATCTAAATTTGAAATTCGTGAGGCGCTGAAATGAGGATAAGACTTGCTTGATTTTCGATTCATCATGATCTTGTTTGTTTCTGCTTGAAAATCTTCATGATGTTGTTCTTAAAGATAGATCTTTTTGAAAATATCCTTTGCTAATATCTCGGTCTCCATCGTGATCTTCATAACTCATCTTATTTGAAGATAACGTTTTTCTTATTCTGATTTCCTTAGCAATATCCATGTTTAAAAGATAGATAAATTCATTCCTATATTGAAGAAGAATGTTAGAATGAATAAATACTTGTCTTGAAATAAATCCTGTAAATTCTGCTTTTGTCTCTAAAGAAAACCTTTTATGTTGATGAGAGAGAAACTGAAAATCATTTAAATCCCCTAGGATATAATCCGACTTTAGTGAAATCAAATAAGTATATTATCCAAATATACTTATTATCTCGGAGCTAGGTCCAAAAAAAAAATCTTTATATTTTTATGAAAAAGTAGATCTTCTTGTTTAAGAAGATGAACAATAACTTCTGGTTGAAAATACTTGTTCTTCAAAAGTTCCAGTGAAAGTTCTGGAAAAAGTTTTGGTTTTCTGGAAAAATATTTCATCCTTAACTTAACCTCCTGGAGAAAATTCTGTATACTTCTCTATTTCTTGAAAAACTCTTTGATAATGATGTTGCTTCTCTCAATTCTTATATATTCTTTCTTTATGATAAGTAAAGCATGTCAACCATCGAAATACAACATCATTTACCCATTCATCTTGAACTCATCATATTTCTCTAAAGTTCTGTGAAAGGTTCTGTAGGTTCTTATCCAACACATATATAAAAATTTTGCATACTAAATAACATCATGAGTTTCTTAATTATTTTGTTATCATCAAAACTTTAGATAATAGAGAATCAACAGCTTGTTAGGTACGACATATTGTTACTAAATATATTAAGAGGGAAAAATACAAAATATGATAAGTTTTGATAATTTTATAAACAAGTAACGTGAGTTTTGACTTTTGATAAATAGACAAGTTTTTATTTATAGTACCTAAATTTTTTCGTTTGTATTAAAATAGTACCTAAAAAAAATTTTATAGTAAGAAAGAAGAAAGTACTTGAGTTTTTTAAAAGTTTCATCTAAAATATATTTGATCGAGAGTCCATTCGTTTTTCCATTTATCTATTGATGTGTACAATGAACTCTATTTAAAAAATTTCTTTACTTTAATCAACAATTTTTTATTTTCTTTTTTACTTAATTTCTTGCTTCTCTCTCTAAATCTCTCTACTTTCCTTTGTCTCTCTCTCTAAACATAGCTCATCCATAACTGAAACTCAACCATCAACACCACCATCACACTACCAATAACCACCACCCCAATACCCCATCTTAAATAACCACCCCTAACCACCATACTGCCACCAACTTCATCTGTCTTAGCCATCAACCCATGACCTAGCTCACCCTTTTGTACCTTTGTGATGCTGCAACAAACCAGACCAACAACCATAATTTGCCACCCTCTTCTAAACCAACTCGAACCACCTTCGATGCTCTATATACCACCAAACCACCATCTCATTCGAACCAACATAACCCATAGTCACTTTAACCCAAACTTGCCTGACCCTACCTCTACTGTACATTCGAACCCACCAAAGCAACCCTCTCCAAACCAGTTTTTGAAAGTTTGCTAGTTGTTTGGGAGTTGGGTTTATTGAGTTGTGTTATGGTGACGGAATGGGTTTACTTGGTTAGCGTCGATGAAGGTGGTTATGGGCAATTTAGTGTCTTGGTATAGGTTCTGGTTTACATTAAAGTTTTTGTTTGTTCCACCAGTGATAGGGGTAGGTGATGATGTTGTGAGTTGAGTTTATTGAGGGAGAAGACAAAAATGGAACTTTGATGGCTATGGTTTGGTGGTGAAGATGGTGACTCTATGGTCAGTTAACTTGGTGAGTCTGGGGGTTTGGGGCAAGGGAGATTCAGTGACGATGGTGAGAGATTTGTTTGTGTGATTGAGGGTGTTGGGTTGTGCTGCAGTTTATTATTTTAGAGAGAAAGTGGTTAGAGGGAAAGATAGTTAACGAGGAAGAGAAAGGAAGAAGATGTAGATCTTTTGGTGAAGAAGATGGTAAATCCATATCCCTAATCCCACATGAATTTTGATTTTTGAATTTTGGTCGAAGTGGCTTTTAAAATTTTTATTTTGTATGATTGTAGGTCTTTTTTTAAAGGAGAAAAAGAGAGTAGGGATGCAATCAAGTCAGCCATTAACGGGTTCCCAACCCATCCAACCCGATAAAAGCCCTATAGGGTAATAGGGCTAGGTTTGGATATACGTAAAAAATCCTATAGGGTATTAGGGTTAGGTTTGGATACTACTAAAACCCAATGTATATCTACCCGATTCGTTAGTCCTAATAAAAAAAAATTGTCATATAAATACATTTACTAAATATAAACATGGTAACAGGCTAAATTTAAAAACAGGTTGGCAAAGAGAAGGTGAATTACTATATTATTAATTTATTATTTTATTAGCTTAAGTCTGCTGAATTTATTGAAAAAAATATAATAAGTAAGGCAGATTTGAGTTGATAATTAGGCGGATGGTCAAATGGGTAATCGGGTTGATAGTCAGATGGGTAACTGGGTGGGTAGTGGGTTTTAGAGTAAACCCTGTAGGGCAGGTTTGGCTATAGAAGGAAAACCCTATAGGGTTATAGGGTCGGCTATGGTATGCCTTATAGTGTACCACGTTCAGGTTTGAGTTCATATGACCAATCTAAAACTCGACTCGCTTGCATCCATAGGAGAGAGAGCAGAAAAGAAAAAAAACTTCTAACTAAGATAGAGAAATATTTCTTTAATAAGGTTCGGTGTCCATGTTAGTAGATGGACGAAATGATGGACGGATTCCATCTAGATGTATTTTAGGTGAAACTTCTAGATGAAACTTGTAAAAAGTCCATATACTTTCTTGGTACAAATTTTTTTTGGTACTATTCCATTACAAATGAAAAAGTTTAGGTATCGTGAATGAAACTTACTATTTGATTAATATATAACCTAAGTTTTTGATACTTTTATAAACAAGTAACTTGTGATTTAAATTTTGATTAATACATTAGTTGCATATTGATATTTTTACAAATAAGTGATATGAGTTTTATTTTTGATAAATACATTATCTATATTGTGGTATTTTGCAATCTAGTCACATGAGTATCGATTTTTGATAAATATATGACTTGTATTTTCTCATTTTGAGTTAATAATAGATAAGGATATGTAGCTTTTTTTCACTGATTGATAATATAATTAAATGAATTTATTCAAACTAGTTTTTTATTTATATTAGATGAAATCCATTAGTAATATTATATACCAATGAGAAATAGCCACATGTTTTTTATCTATTATTAACACAAAGTGAAAAAGTACAGAAAATATATTTATCAAAAATCAAAATTTAAGTTAAGTATTTATAAAAGATATAAAAACACATGTTATGTATTTATTAAAATAAAAAAGTCAAATAACTTGATTATAAAAGTAACATAACATAAGTCATGATCACTTATTTATAAAAATATAAAAAACATAAGTCACGTTTTTATATTTTTTTCTAAAATAAATAATACAACAGAAAATGAAATAAAAATTAGAAAAAAAAAGGACTGAAAACCCAAAAGCATAGCCATTCAGATATTGATACGTCGGAAAAATAGTGTGACGGTACCATGGAACAACTAAAAGATTAAAGAGTTTTTTTCCGAATGAAAGTCCGGCATTTGAGGGCAGTTTTGGGGAATATGGCCTGCCGGCCCTCCCCCTTTCTGCAGTTGTTGAAGCCCGGTTAAAGAGAGGTACTTTTGGTTGCATGAAGTATGGTACGGTTTTGGTTAGTCATTGTTTTTATCTCTATTTGTATTTAATCGGAATGATATATATAAAAAATGTTTAATTTATATTTATATTTTATTTATATTTAAATTATTTGATCTTTTTAATTAAAAATGACAACTGAATTTGTTAGAAAAATAAAAAATAAAAAGTTTATCATTTACTCTGAAACGATAGCCAAACGAAATTAGAGAGTGTAGGAAAAGCGGATCGCTCCACCTATCTTGGTAGAGGTGTCCTTTCAGCGTGTCTTTTAGGAATACGATAAAAGGTCAAATTTTGATATTGATTATACATATTATTATAAAAAAATAGAAAATTCGTATGTGAAAATGTGATTTCCTTTTTTGTGTTTTCACCCCTTAATAAATGTTTTCTTAATGAGCACTGCCAACACAACATTTGGAATTTGGATTACAGAATTGAGAAAAGGAAGAAAGGAACTAGAAGGAAAATAAAAACCTTTATATTTCAACAAATTAACTAAAATATCTTTGACAATTATTCATTTACATTCCTAGCATAACTAAACAAGACCTTTATAGATTTGAAAATCCTCGAAAGCTCATCGACACTCGTACAAAGCCAACTATGACAAGTCGTGCCCTATGCCCATCCTTTCATTTCGTGATGGTGATGAATTCTTTTGGAAAATAAATGGTTATTTGAAAATAAATCCAGTAATTTACACAAGTTAGACTAGCATGAAGGGGTCGACAAATTTCAACGTGATACAAACACTTACGCTTGGTTTAGTTCACCATGCTCAATAATGAAGGAATTAAATTTTAATTTGATATGAATGTAATAGTGTAATAACTATTATATATCTATTAGAATGTTTACATTATATTAAAAATAAAACAAGTAATTACTAAAATGAAACTAAAATATATATAATGCATAATTCTATAGATGATATTTTTAAGATAGAAATATTTATGATAAATTTCGAAAAATAAATCATTGAATAATAATTAATATGCATGAGAACATGAATTGTTATTTATTATAGACATGAATTATCATTTTTCTTAGCTAAATACACAATAGCAACTTTATATAGAACAAGTTGAAAATAAATAGTTGTTCCAATCAAATTAACAACTTTATATAGAAGGAGTCGGAAATCTGTCAAATGAATAGGCTGTTGTAGCATTGGAAAAATATTTCCGGCTTCCCATGTTCTGCTGATAAGATATCTATTAGCATTTTTATAAGTTCTTGTCTCGACTTTACGCATGATGCATTTCTAATGAATGAATTGGACTAAGTAGATGTTTTCTTCCCCTTAAATTAACCGATGCACATGCTGTATCTAAGAGCTAGTCTTGACCAGTTGCTCGAGCAACATCAAGAAGCCAGTGTTCTTGTAATCATAATTGCCATTGTAAAACATGACCACTGACAAATCCCATGACATAATTTTGTTGGTGAAATATTTACCCTCATGAGAAATAATTATCGGATTGGATTGATCTTGATATAGTTAAAAAAACTCATTAAGGATGTACCAAATAAGCATATGAGACCACATACGGTACCACATGTAGCCTTACTTATTTATATGGCACACCCCTTAATGGAGGATATTGCCAAAAATAGGGTGTCCTTTTTCATTATAAGGTAGGATTGGGTTGAACTTATATAAAGGATAAATAAAGATTTTTTTTTTTTTTAACAATCTATCAGATTATTTATTATGAACCCTTAAATTTATAAGATTGACATGAAAAAGTAGTGGGTCACATGGTTAATATAATTTTTTTCATAAAATATAACAAAACGAAAAAGAAGGTCAAATTAACATGAACCACATTAATACTTTGCATCTATCTGGATTATCATGACACAATTGAAAGATGAAAAGGCTTCTATGTTGTTGACATGATTCCACTTCATCCTATGCTCAATAAAGGCACCTTGAATCTGCACTAGCATCTTCATTAGCCCCATCTATTTTAGGTTCTTTCATTAAGGCTCCAAGCAACCCACCCCTATCATAAAAGAAATCTTCCTTTACAATCTTCTCATTCTCATCCAACTATGGGAACAAAAAAGAAAGTGGGAAGTCATAATCTATTGGATGAGTCATAAGTACCTCAATAATGCCTATTCCAAATAGTTCTTCTAGTTCTCTAGTTGGAGCATGCCCCTTGAAAGGTCCCCTCATATAGCCCTAGTGCCTGAATTTGTTACAGAATAGACCTGGAGAACTTCAATAGCAAAACCGTGTGAAAAGGTTGTTGTGAAGGCTACATGAGAAGAACTATAAGTCTCTTGTTCTGGATTGTAAAGCTTTATCTCCTTAGGTAAACCAAATTGTAGAAAGAAGTTGTATCCTCCTCCAATTTTCCCAATCTCTTCCAAATGCATTTGTTTTCTTCCCGAATCGAAATATATACATTTAAGTAATCATGAATAAGGGAATTTGATCAAATTATTTAAATTTTTAGATCATTTGATTGTATAATATGCATTGCTAAGGCTTAGAGTAAGCTTTTGGGATCGACTGATTTGAAATCATCATAACAAGCCTCGTGAAATAGCTCCATTTTGAAAGTTTTTAGAAGGTATTGCACCTTTTCTTTGAGTCGATCCGGTGGCCATATCTTCAAAGCAAAGGCAAATTCTAACTTTAGATACTAGCATACAAATTAAAAATGAAACAAGGAAATGTAGTATAACAAAGTATGTGTAATACCATGACAAACATAACACAAACCTTTGTTCTGCCTCCCTCAAAGAATTTATCGACAACATCATAATTTGGGGGTCCACCAAATCTCCATGTCGTATTCTTCTCTGCTTCATCATAGATATGAGAGCAATATTTATCTCCCCCTAAACTTAAGGATGCCATCTTCTTGCTTCATAATGAATTTAGCAAAATATTCAACCTCTTCATGCAGAAAAAACAGAAGGAAGCATCTTATCAACTCTGCCCTATTCAGGAACCTACTCTTTATATCCTTATCAATAATGATAATCTTAAAAAAGAATAAATATATAAATAGTCAAGAAGTGATACAGTTATGCTAATATTTTAGGGTTAACATTTTGTTGATGCCGTAATTGACTGCTGTCTTGAGTACAGAGGAAAAAAAAATTATATTCGATGAAGCTTAATCCAAATCAATCTGGTGAAGTTTCTACCTTGTACCACCCTTATGAATAATTCAAATGCACGTGCTCATCCAAGTTGAATTGTTCCAAAAACTAATAAAATTAGGAAGAAATCCACAAAATTTCTTCTTTGCCGTACTAAATCAGTATTTTGTATTAATGTTAATTTATAATCTTCTTCTTTAACGCAGCGGAGGTAAAAAGAAACTATTGCAAGACGTTGCTTCGCGCACGAATATCCAGCTTGTGATATTCAAATATCAATTGATTCTAAGAATACCTAGATATTTGACATCAAAAATCGAAATCCACACAAAGATGACGAATTTTGGTATAGAAAGAACATTCTCAAAGAAATTTCATTCAAAACAAGATATGCTTACACCTCCTCTAACCCTAGAATATATAATATGCTTTTTTTACCAAAAAAGGAAACTTATCTAAATAATACCTAAGGCGAAAATAAATGAACGGAAGATTAATGCCATAGACGGCATAAAAAAAAGTATCCTAGCAAAAGATATGACATAAAGAAAAGTTACTAAAAATAGTAAAATCGTGGTTTTGATGGCCTAAACAAAGGAATTTGGCTGAAAACCGGCATGCGTCACGAGTAAAGCTGGTGAATTTTACTCGTTGGCTCGATTCCCTTGAGAATATGGTCCTGCTCTGTCAAAATTCATAACCCTCCAAAATTACGAAACTGCCTCTCCAATATTACGAAACTGTCATAATCAAATTCTATGCCACTTTTTCACATAATTATTTGCTATCTTTCCCACTGTAACATTCTTCTTCCTCCCTTTTTTTTTATAATCAAAAATCATTTTCTTATCATTTGATTCTTAAACTGCCCTTTATTGATTTCAAATCATGTCGAGGCAACCTACTGTTGAATTGGTTTGAAAAAGATAATTATAATGTTTATACGAGTTGACGATACCAATTTGATATTAGACTAGAAGAGAAGCTTTACATGATAACTTTTTGGGGGCATCGGTATGCTAGTTGAAAACTTTTAAACAAATGATTTTGATAGTTTCAAGGAGTAACCGGATTATAATAATTTACCCTATCCTCATTTTAAAGGACTAAAATGACTATGTTTAATGGATAAAAAAATTTTCATTGTGAATGATCAGTCACTTAGTATTGATAATTGCTGTGACGAAATAATAACACGATGCATAATAAAAACAAATAAAAAACATGATTACAGAAAGAAAACTTGAGACATGGCATTAGATCCGATATGAAATACCTTTTGCGAATGCTGCCTGTCACATGAAGGTCAATGACTTTTAATGACGAAGATTCCATTTTAGATGAGAGGCGAGCACATGAAAAATGCTAAAAAAAAAAAAAAAAAAAGAGAGAGATGTTTGTCTTGGCTTCCCTAAACCAGGAAATGGCTATTCAACAATCAGACACGTCGTGGATGTTACCTTGGCCCTAGGATGTAATCGGATCGAATTTCGGGTGGGTCATATGAACCCAAACCTGAGCTTGCTATGTTATAAGATATACCAAGCCTCGACCTTATAACCATGTAGAGTTTTCCTTCTATATCAAAACTCATTCTACAAGATTTACTCTAAAACTTGCCACCCGCCCCGTCCGACTATCAATCCGATTACTTGCCCAACTACCTGTCTAATTATCAACTCGAACCCTCCTGCTTTTTTTTTTTTTGATTTAGCATATTTGAGAGAATAAAATAATAGTCTAATAATATAACAATTCACCTTCTCTTTGCTAACTTATTTTTAAATTAACCATTACTCTGTTTACATTTAGTAAATGTATTTACATTATAAATTTTTTTTTACTAGGACTAACGGATCGGGTATCCACCAGATTTTAGTAGTATCCAAACCCCTATAGGATTTTTCATTTATGTCCAAACTCGACCCTATAGGATTTTATCTGGTTGAATGGGTCGGAAACCTGTTAATGGCTGACCCAGTTGCATCCCTACTTGGCCCTCACTAATTATAGGACTTCAAGTTTATAAGATATATATATATATATATTATATATAAACATATATATCAAGTTGTTAATAGAAAATTAGTAGAAAATATAGATACTAAATTTAATATGTTACCTTTTAATATAATGGTATGATATTAGTCAATTATATGAATTGGGTTTTATTTTTTTTCTTATAATTAAAAATACGATAGATAAATTTAGCAATAGAAACATGTCAATCTCTTTCTCTCTCTTTTTTTTTTTTCTCTTTAATGAAAATGTAATAAAGTGGCGGGGTTGTTTTTGGGAACAAGTTACAAGTAGGGTTGTAAACAAATTAAGTTGGATAGTTGGGATGGTATAATATTGGCCTTGAGTTTGAGCTCAACTAAAAATATGATAGCTCTACTAAAAATTTCAAATTCCAACGAACTTAAAATCACTACAAAAAAATTAACCTTCAAAGATAGAAATTTTATGGTAGAAAATTAGTAAGATAACTCATATCTCCACAAATAGAATCGGTGACGATTATTTTCACGATAGAAATTTAAATTTAGAGATAGAAATTTTGCCTTCAAAGCTCGGTTTTCTTGTGGTGAAATTTAAGCTAGAACTTAGCTCAAAGTAACACTAAATAAGTTCGAACAAGACTCAATTAAGCTTGTTTAAACTTGAATGATTGACAAAATATTTATATATTTAAAATAATATTAATAATCGAATTTGAATTGAACCCGATTAATATATTACATATTGAGTTTGATTAAGATTATGAGCTAATTGGCTAAAGAATATGAAGTCCGAACTTCACTTAATAAACTTTTTGAGTAATTTGAGGTCAAGCTCAACTAGGGTTGTATACGAGTCGAGTTGAGTCAATACATTACTAAGCTTGAACTCAACTTGAATGAAAACTCAAAGTCAAACTCAAACTCGATCAAACTTTAATTTTTAAGCTCGGTTTTGACTTGATTTAATACTTGATAAGCTCAAACTCAATTCAATTAAGCTCGAATATTCTTATAAAAATTGATTCAACTAAAAAGTATGTTGCTTTGTAGCACAATTTCAAGACCCTTTTAAAGTTGAGTTTACTTAGATTATTATAACTTGTTATAATAAAAATATAAATAACAACACATGTTGGTTTCTCTTAATTTATATCAAGAAAAGATGTTAAGTTGAATACTTGTGCTTAACTCATAAGCACTATTTATAAATTATATATATGCCATATAATATGTCATTTATATGCATAAATTATGAGTTATACATATAAAATTTCTATAAAATATAAATACATAATTTAGAGATTATATATATAAGCTATATTTTATATGATATATAAGGTATATTATATATAAGTTATATAATTATTAGTTATATGTATAAGTTATGAGTTACATATATACAAAATTTTTAAAAAATATAAATAAATAATCTAGTGATTATAAAAATATAAGCTATGTATATATTATATATATATATATATATATATATGACACAAAAAGCATATTAATATAATAGACAAGTAATAATTTGTATTTATAACTTGTAAGGCATATATGTTCTATGTTTTGAAAGTGATACAAATATATATATATATATATATATAAGCTGTATTATATATGTGTTCTGAGTTATATATATTTCATATATTTATAAGTTATATACATATGTTATATAATATATCAATTATATATAAATTATGAGTTATACATGAAAAATTTATAGAAAATATAAATAAATACTCTAGAGATTATAAATATATAAGCTTTGTATTATATATGTTATATATATGACAAATAAATTGGATATTGATAAAATATATAAGATGCATATATAAATTATATGTACATATAAGTTATATATACATATATGTTATATTTAATAAGTAAGTTATAAGTTATATATATGTCTAAAAAGTATAAATGTATAATTTAGAGATTATAAATATATAATCCATGTATTAGATATGTTATATATATGTTTTGTATTACACATAGATAACTCATCATATATATATATATGTGTGTTTGTTTTTTATATTTATATATATATATATAATGCATTTGTTGTAGATAATATGTGTGTGGGTGCATGTGTGAGTATGAGCGTGATAATATGAGTAAACGAGCTGTCAAAATAAACAAGCCATCAAAGTGATGGAAAAAGGCTTTAAAAGCAAGAAAAAGTATAAGTTTTATAATATTTTATTTGAAATGTTTAAAAATCTTGATTAAACTCGCGAGTTCACTAAGCTGAGTATTTTAAAGCTCAATAGCTACTTGCATAGCTCGAACTCAAGCTCAATAGCTACTTGTGTAGCTCGAACTCGAGCTCGACTTCATTGTAAGCAAGTCGAATTTAAGCTTTGATCGGGTCAAACTCATGTAGCTCACCAACTATCTCGACTCACTTACAACCTTAAGCTCAACTCAATTTTTCTCAAATTGAAATCGAGTAAATATCAATTGAATTTGAATAGTTTACAAAATAGTTTGATTCTTTTGCACCCTTATTTACGAGTGATAGGCAATTGCCTTCAGCTAATCTAGGGAAGTTTTTGGAGAGGGAAAAAAAATTACAGCTAAAGATCTAGGATTACAAGATATATGCATTATCAGATAAAATTTTTTCACTAACGTATGGAAATACATTTATAGAAAAAGCTATCACATTAACCGTTATCATAATTTGACATCTCCATTACTTAGATAAATAAAATTTCAAAGGAAGACTTAAATTTGTAGGTATTATGCGTCACAAAACCTATATTTTTAAAGAAATGTGATTAAGAATCTATTCAACCCCCAACAAATCACACACACATACACAAAAGCCCAAATAGACATATTTGAAATACTTCATAACCAAAAGCATTATAACAATAGATTAAAAAATCATTTTCTTTTATGTCTTTATAAACCTAGACACTTGCCTCTCTTGATATGAAACTTCCTTAAAATGCAATCCACATTTAGAGAAGTTTCATGTAGGATTCACAATTACTCCAAAGATTCTCTTAGAAGGTAAGAAAGGCATGAACCCTTTCCTCTATTGTTCTTAGATTACTTCTCATAAACTGCTAGAATCCTTTTTGACACTTTATAGGAATTGCAAATAATGTAATTACCAAACAATATCATAAACAATAAGATTATAAACTCTTTATTTATTATTTATAGGTAATCTCTTGTAGATCGATAGTGACATAATCTTATTATTGGCAGGATTCTTAATTATAGGAGTTTCTCATAATGAGAAATAAACATCATGAACAAGTTACTCATGATAATCAAATTCATGATTTTGTAACTATTAACAAAAGAATGAATTTTGATAGAGAAGGGGATGGAACAATAGACTACTTCGATTCTACATGTTGAGGTAAGACTCCTTTATCTAACCTGGTCATGATACATTGGTGGATTGTTCTATAGAATTAAGGATATATAATGGAATGCAAAAATATGATTAAACAAGATCATAACATATAATGGAGGTTAACGGAAACTTGCTTGGGAATCAAAGGAAGAACTAAAATTATTTAGGTCATTAATCTAAAGATCAAAACTTGATAGCGGTTTTAGAATATTAGTCAATGAATCATTGTAAAATTGGTGAAAAGCAATTAAGAGGATGAATAACGTGACAAGGAGATTATGTAAACCCTTGGATTTTATATAACGTATAGGCAAATCCTGAAATTGATAGCAAAATCAAAATCCTAAAGTCAAACCAAGTCAACTCTAACCCTAGAAACCCTAGACTCAATCAGACAAGATTCTAAGACCCTAAAATACTGGACAAGTTAGATAAGTGATGAAAAGCCTGAGAATAAGTCGAGTATGAGGTTTATGCCCTAAAATGGTCGGAGTTTCCAAAACCTTAACCTTTTCAATATTAGTTTTCGTTTCTGATCCCCAACATGTATATTGAGACAAAATAATTTGACAAAAAATTAATACTAGAATAATATTAAATTATCTTTATAATAGCAGATAAAATTTTATTGGTTTATAAAAATGTCAGTTATAGCACTTGTATGCGTATTTTATTTTCTATTTGATAAATATTTTGTCATTTCAATTACTATTTATTTCAATCACTTTTGTTCTTATTCTTACAAACCTACTCTTATAATACTTTAACCTACATCTTACAATATATTTTTCCCATACAAGCTACATCTATTTTATCACATAACTTCTTCTTTATTTCTCTCTCTCTCTCCCTCCCATCCCCTTGTAGCCGATGCTACACACACCCATGCACCCTCTGTCTTTCTTTTTCTTTCACATTTCTCTTCTCTTCACTTTAAAAATATGCCTTCCTATTCAAAATTTAACACTTTGCCTTTCGTAACTTCTTCTCTACTTCTTTTATACTCAAAATACTCTCCAAATCCTCTCTAGTTTCTTCCCTTATCACCGCCCCTGCCCCTCCCTCTTTAGTCTCTCTTGGCTCTCTCCCCTATTACATACATACACATACACATTTCTCTCGTGTTTTATTTAGGTAACACATTTCCTATATTATGTATATAATCATGTATGTATGCTCTCATGCATATTCTATAAAAAACATACCCATGATGCATGGTGTTGGGGATGGAAGTTCAAGCATCATACTTGGTTTCATGTTATATTCATGTTTTACTTTACTACATTAATCTAACTTGGGTTAGTTTCACTCGCGGTACCTAAACTTTTTTTATTTTAACAGAAATATACCTAAACAAAATTTTACTATAAGAAAATACTTAAACTTTTTTTTTCTTTCACCTACGGTACCTGTGGATGGATTCTGTCTAATTACTGGCATGGCAAGCGGACTAATTAAAATATTATTTTCTCAATCTTACCTGGCATTTTTATTATTTTTATAACATTTTTTTTACTTTCCTATCTCTCTCTCTCTCTCTCCCTTCTTCTTGCTCTTTTTCTTCTTGTTCTTCAAATAAAAAAAAAAATGTAGAAACTCCGACCATCTCCCATCTTCCCTCTCTTTGATCAATAAAACCTACCGAGACAACTCACTAGATGCAACGCATTCACCATCTTCTTCACCACATCAACCAACTCATACTAAGAACTCAGTAAGTCAAGTCACCATCATCGTGGTTGTAACCTACAGGTTAACGCTGCATAACCTATAAGTCGACACCCATCATGAGCCAAAACCATAAATAAAAAGGTTTATTTTACATCTTCTTCATCACATACAACTTGCATTGAGATCTCTTGGACTTCCTCTCACTACTCCCTCCCTCCCTCCTCTCTCTCTCTCTAAGCTCTCATCTCCTCTACCAACCGGAACCCACACCACTGCCAAAACCTCCATTCTTAACCCTAAAAAACCCCTAAATGCTACTGCTAACCACCACCATCCTAACATCACCTAGTCACCAAACCTCCACAAACCCATAAGACCATCATTCCTAACCTAGAAACCACCGAACACCTCCAATATAACCATCCATCGGCATAATTCAACCAATTACTACTGCTCCACCGCTTCCTTCTCTCATCCCTATTCACTTGCATCATCTCAACGACCCCCCTCACCACTCGAACTATCTTTGGTCGAGACTAACATTGAGCCCCTATTGACCTTGCACTTTACCCGTACTCTGACCACAATCGTTATCACTCAATCTCCAATACACCAAGATAAACTTAGGAACTCGCCCATTGAAACCTTTCACGAAGCTAGATTATCCATAACCGACCCAAGAGAGAGACAGAGACCGTTGACTTGACTCCTTACCAATTTGACCCACAATTTAAGTTCGACCATTGTGAAGGTTGGGTAAGTGGAGGGACCTGGTATAGGCAATCCAAGCTTCTTCTGTTTTTCTCTAGTGAAGGAAGGTTAGAAGCTTGTGGTTGTGTGGGTAAGTGGTGGTGATGGAAGAGGTGGCAATGGGGTGGTGGAGGATTTCGAGGCTTATAGAGAGAAATGTGGTTTGATGGCAATGGTGGTTTTAGAGGAGGAGGAGGAGGAGGGAGAGAAAAAAGCATTTGAGAAGTAGGAAGATGGGGATGGAGGACAGGAAGAGGAGGAAGAAGGTAATGGGATAGTGGGTATGTTCATGGCAAATCCATTTGAAGAGAGAAGGAATTGTTTTTTCCTATTAAACAAGGGGGTTTATAATGTAATGAGGAAGATAACATGAGTGGTGAAGTGGGGGTTAGTTTCACTCATGGTGGTGTGGTGGTGGCGAGGCTGTCATAGGGGTAGGGTCAAAGGTTTGAAATGAGGGTGCATGGTTTTTTTTTGGGTTGAAGGGAAAGCTCAAGGAGGAAGATGAGTGAGAAGAGGAAAGAGAGATAGAGTTAGAGAGAGCAGAGGGAGAGAGAAAATGGGGTTAGGAGGTTAGAGAGAGAGAGAGAGAGAGAGAGAGAGAGAGAGAGAGAGAGAGAGAGAGAGAGAGAGGAGAGAGAGAGGAGAGGGAGGAGAAGAAGGAAAAAAAAGTAAAAAAAATTAAAAATTGCCAATTTTGAAAAAAAAAATATTTTAATTAATTTAAATGCTATGTCAGCAATTGGACGGAAAAATAGACGAAATCTGTTTAGAGGTACCGTGAATGAAAGAAAAAAAAAGTTTAGGTATTTTCTTATAGCAAAAATTTGTTTTGGTATATTTCTATTAAAATTGAAAAAGTTTAGGTACCATGAGCCCAATCTAACTTTCTGCATATGTAAATATATGAGTGAGTGTGCGCGCGCGCGCGCGCAAGTGTATCTTAGAGCATATTACTCACTAATCTAACAATTGCAACTTATTTTATTTCATGTTCTTTACTCAATGCAATTTATTTATTTCTTAGAGACTTGTCCTTAATCAAAGTCTCAGATTTGTTCTTATTTAAGTCAAAACAAAAGGGGATTTGTCTATCTATATGTCCCGAGGAGCTTTATCCAAATTCTAAGACTCCTATTTCAGTTTATTTCATTGTATATTTTATTTATGTTATTATGGTGATTGAATTATTTCAAGTCTCGGGAGCCTTGATACAAGCTAAGACTCCCATATTTCGTTTTATCATCATTAAGTTCTTATTATTTATTCTTGTCAATATTTTAACTTATGTTCACATTAACATTACTATGACCATAAGATCTAATTTCATGTCCATGCACATGAAGTGCTCATAGTGACATTGCCAAATGCTAAAATGGATTTTTGAACCTCCGTGTGTTGACAATTCCTTGTTATGTAAAAATTATTTTTTTTAAAACTCATTTTTGATGCATGGAAAATCCTTTGTCAAAAGAAAAATTTGGTGAAAACAAAACCATTTCCTTAATTTTCTTAAAAATGCCAAGATGTATGCATAAAGTTGTGAAATTTTACAATTAGAATCCTTGCTTGAAAACACATAAAAATAAACTATTGTTTTTTTTTTCTTTTAAATAACTTTTCTTGAAGTTGTCTAGCTCTATTGGGGGCCTCTGGTAATCTGCTACGAATTCAAGCATTGAGGCTATATGGAGTGGCCTTTCAAAGGCCATTTTCCAAGTGGGGAATTACCAGAATTATTTAGAATGGGCATTATAGAGGTACTCATTAATTTGTAGTAGCTTACCAAAGGCCCCGAATAGACTTAGAAAACTTCAAGAAATTACTTCAATATGATTCCAATAATCCTAGCCATTTCAATTAAAGCTCTATTTTCCCTTTCCACACTTTATTTTGTCGTGGTGTCATAACTACCGAAAAAGTGTGATCAATTTTGAATTTATTACAAAACCATATTTTCATAATTTTCAAATTCTTCCCCATGATAGCTTCGAATGGTTACAATGTTAAAACCTTTTTTATTTTAGACTTTCTTCCAATATCTAAAAAAGACAGTTTGATTCGTCTTTAGATATAAGGAAGAAAGTCCATATATATTTAGTGAAGTCTTCAACAATAACCAAGGTATATTTTTGGCCACACATACTTAAGGTTTGAGTAGGTCTAAACAAATTCATATACAATAGTTCTAATGGTCTAGAAGTGGAAACGACATCCTTAGACTTATAGAAGTTGTAGTTTGCTTTCCTTGTTGGAATGCTTGACGAATCTTGTCATTTTGAAAATTTATTTTTAGTAAACCGTTGACAAAAATCCTTTTTAACAAGTTTTAAAATTATATACTGTTGGTCCCACTTTTATAATCAAGAAGGGGGTTGAATTAATTATAACAAAATATTTGAAATTTTAATCCTTTTAAAATTGAAATCTCCTTTGTACAAAATTTTTGAGGACAAGTAAACCAAATAGAATAAGATATATAAAATAAATTGCAGGAAATTAAAAAGATTAGGGAAAGATAATCAGGCAACGATGTATAGTGGTTCTGCCTTATGCGTCAGTTCACTCTTCCAGCTCCGAGCCGAGGACCCTGTCGTCTACTTGGGTTTATTCCACTCTTTCCAAATATATCAATTTACAAGATTGTACAATTCTCTCTGCTCGATTCTCATAGCTTTCCTCAAGCTAACAACCGATCCTACAAAGTCTAATATTGCATATAAAGAATTAAAAAAAAAAAAAAGATGGCAACTATAAGTTCCTTCCGTCAGCTAAGTAAGTGAGATAAAAATTTGCAAGAAGAAAAAAGTGCACATAATCAGTTCAAGGACATTGCTTGTGTTCTCAGTATTTTTTTGTATCGTATATATGTGTCTTTGTCTCTGTCTCATGTTATTTTATTTTATTTTATTTTAGGGAGAAGACTTCGTATATTCAAAATTCGACCTTCAATGTTCACTTCCTGATGTAGATAAGTCTCAAAAGTTATCTTCTGTTGTGGGTCGAACCAAAAAAATCTCAGATATAATCTTCTGTACCTTATCTCTTCATCAAATTTAGAAAATTTGATCGTTATTGGATACTTTTAAACTTTATCTTCTCAACTGATTCTTGATATATCTCTGATATCTCGTCCAAGTATATCCCTATTTTGAACTTTTAAAAGAATTGGATAAGTTCCATGATGATTCGGATAAAGTCTTGTGATATTTTTCATTTGAAAATATTCTAAAAATTAAATGTTCTTCAAAAAGCTGTTGTATATTGTTGGATACAATTTCCATAAAAATCTCGGATAATATTGATCTCTATCTTGAATTCAAAAAATTTGAACGATTATTGAAGCTTTTGTATGTTATTTCAATAATGATATGATTCAATCCTTAACAGAAAGAAGATCCCTTAAAAAATAGATGTCATGATTTATAAAATACTTTCCTCGGATAAAAATAAAATCCCCTTTGGACATTAACCAACTTCAGTGGAACATGTGAGTATATTACCCAAATATATTCATTTCCTTGGACAAAATATTGATTCAAACTGGTTTAATGTGAATTTGATCAAGACTTGAATAATTTACTGTAAACCCAAATGGAACTACATTGCTTTCAACAAATGTAGAAACCTTCTAGGTTTTTGTTGTAAAACAACCTTCTTTTATAACTTCTGGATAAGCTTTGAAGTATTCTTTCCTCATAAAAATTCTTTTGTATGTTGGTCTTAGTTTAGAAGAACTTAAAAACTCATTCCATACAACTTAATTTGTCATCCATCTTGAAACAAGTAAGGTTCTGTAAAAGGTTCTGAGATAGACTTATATTCATTTAATGAAATCTGCACACTTAAAAAAAAAAAATAATTAGTTTGCTTCTTTTATTATCATCAAAACATTCGTTTAGCGAATAACATTCTCCCCCTTTTGATGATAACGAAACTTTCATTTTGTAAATAATAACATGATAATATCAAGCAATACACATGAACATCACATCATTATCTCTCCCTTTTTGTTATTAGCAAAACATGTAAAAACAAGAAATTGTAGAAATAAACAGCATCGAAGTAGTAATTGCATTACAAGAATTCAACAAAAAATACATCACGGGCCTAATGTAATGACAAAATCAAGAAAACATCATTTGTTTAACAGAACAAAAAACAAACATTTTAGTAACTATTTCTTTTTGTGGATTTTCTAGCACATATCTTTTGGTGTCAGTGATGGTTGGGAGGAAAACAAGATGGGCAAAAAAAGATGCTAATGTTTGAGCAGCTTCAGAAGTA
Source organism: Combretum micranthum (assembly GCA_024138025.1). Classification (NCBI taxonomy): domain Eukaryota; kingdom Viridiplantae; phylum Streptophyta; class Magnoliopsida; order Myrtales; family Combretaceae; genus Combretum; species Combretum micranthum. Next base: position 174,080 of record JAMXBD010002214.1, on the reverse strand, counting down.
GGATGCACAGGTGAAGATGGCAAATAATTTTATGGATTTTGAAGCACGTCTAAAGAAATAAAAAGAACAAGACCGAGCTGGTCAAGATTTGGTTCATAAGGAGCTTGGGAAAAAGATGGAAAACTCCTAACAGATGTGTCGGTTGAAGCAACTTCTGGAAAATCTTATGGTAAAGGAGAAACATGAGCAGATCTAGCAAAAGAGGATACAAAAGTTACTTGATTTGAAGATTTATTATCGGTAGCAAGAAAGCTCTTGATTTCTTTTGAAATACAGTCCTTGAGCGAAAGTTTGAAAGAATCAAACTTTTTTCTATAAGATTAGTGAGAAAACTTTTAAGTTATGTCTTTGAAGACTCTTCAGGACCTTCAAACACGTGAAAAGAATCTTTATCTTCACTATTAGAACTTGAAACAACTTTTGGCCCTCCATTAATTTTGAAATCTCCCCCTATCATAGGAACATGTTTTTCTTTCTTCTTCTTAGTCATAGGTTCCTTTCCAGATCTATGTTGTGGACTTTTTCAGTCTTCCTAAATTCCGTTTTCCCTTTGTGTTTTCACCTAACTTCCCCTCAGTTTGACCTATCATTGATTTCTAATCAATATGTTTCATATGCTTCTTATGCAAATAAATTTCACCATCAACAGAGTATCAAAATTTCTTGTAAGGTCTTATTTGCATATGATTCATACTCTTTTCTTCAAATCTTTTCAGACAAATGGGAAACTTAACCTTTTTTGGAAGCTTAATTTTCTTAAATTTGAAAATATCCATCAATAGACTCTCATAAATATTAAACTCTTTATCCTTCCATATCGTCGAATAAATCTTCTTGCGAAATCAATTTTGATATTTTTTATGTAATGAAAAAAAAGATAAATGGGTCATGGTATATATAAGCTTATATCAAAGCCATAAAATAAGTTAAGTTTGGTTAATTTTATTTTAGGAAAGAATTGTGAAATTTTGAAACTTCTGCAATTTTTTGCAGATGCAACGCCGCCTTTTTGGAAGGAGTACGCCACCGGCGTGGAGACTGGCGTAGGATGTCCATAGTGACAAATTTTCTTATGTTGGAGTCGAACGCCGGAGGAGTGTGTGTGTGTGTGTGTTTATCAGTGTTGATTTGGATCAGAAGCATTATTATCTAACGCCGGAGTCGAATGTCGCCAGCGTTGCATTAGGTTTTGCCGGCGTTTGATGTTCGGAACTACGTAAAGGATTTTTTTTGCACGTCGAACATTGTCTCCTGAGGATTTTACGCCGCTGGCTTAGGTATTTAATTTGCCGGCGTAGGAATGAAATTCTATAAATGCGCAACACGAACAACGGTTTTTGGCAGACGTTCCTCCTGTGCTTTATTTCTTCCTTTGAGCATGTAGGGTTTGTTCTTGATATCCAAGTGTTAAGGCTTCATCTGAAGGAGAGTTTAATCAATGGTGAGTGATCCTAATCCATCTACAACATGTTTTTCTCGGATTTATGTAAGATCTTTAGGGTTTTGTTGTGTTCTTAAAGGAAAACGTGGGAAGGATTAAGGTCTCGGGTTTAATCTATTTTGATTGGATAAGGAGTGAGTTTTGTGGTCTAAACAAGTAAGTATAATGTTCTCATACAAGTTTTATGCGAATTTCATGCAAGTTCTTAGGACTTTATGGTTGTTTGCATAAAGGAAACCCTCGCTTTGGGTGAGATCCGAATTTGGTAGATGTAGGTTGGGTTCTTTATGATCTAAATCGGTGAGTTATGTCTCCTCTATGATGGTTTTAATCAATGTATGATTAGATGATCCTTATACATTCTTTATGTTATGCAAATTATGGTTTTGGTGAAATATTCGGTAATTATGGAGTTTTGTACGATTCATTGTTGTTCTTGAGGATCTTGTGGAGTTTGATCGGAGTAGACGGTATAGATATCGGGGATTTCTTGTAGGTTAGGGTTTTTTATGGAGAATTCATATCTGTTAGGATATATTTGACAACGTGTTTATTCGTTGATGTATGTATATATGTTGTGATAGAATAATTGGAGTTTGTAGAATTGTAGTTAGTGTTGATATAGGAGTTTGTGGAGTTCGGGTTGTCTTTGTTGTTGTTGATATCAAATTTGAGGATTTGAATTGTATTCCTGAAATTAAGAAAGGTACGACCAATCCTTGCTTGTTGCTTTTGCTTGTAAGTTTAGTATTGCTTGATTGGTTGTAGGAACAGAACTTCATAATAAACCTAATTTTATTTGGATTAATAATTGTCTGCTTGGTTGTGTTTGGCTTTGACCAGTACAGACCTGGCAGATAGTGATACTGGTGAGGCACCCTGATGATCTATGTGTGAGGTTATCCCGAGTGGACTCGTGCATAGAGATGATTCCGATATAATTAGGGGGAAACAGGAATGTATGGGGATTACTCACTCATCCATATATTTATATAATTACCTTATTTTCAAAGAGTTGGTTGTTTTTTAAGAGGAGTTTGGGTTCGAGTTCGGGACTAGAGTATTCATAGTTCTGAACCGTGTTGATTTGCTTACCATAAAAAGATATGTTGGTTTCTCTCAAATGATGATTTTAATGATAACAAAAAGGAGTAAGTAATTACTAACATATTCATTAAGTGTGCAAGGTTTCAATATAATCAAAGTGGTTTACAATGACTTAAGAGAATGATTTCAAAAGAGGCTCTATGAAATAATACTTTAGAAAGTGTTTGTAGAAGATTTCAAGAACAAATGAGCTGTCAGAAAGTTAATCAGAAGGTACTCTGCTGGCTTTTTAAACTATCAGAAGGTTCGTCAAAAGGTGACCTGCAACTTTTTTAAAAAGTTACTAAACACGAACAGTGAGCTCTAGATTTGAATTTTTCTTTATGGATTTGATATTTTAAAGACCCATCTGCAATGTTGAGTATATTTGGGTAATATACTCAATGTGTTCCACAAAGTTGGTTCAATATCCATGGGGATTCAAATTTCGTTGGATTAAAGTTCATTTTTTTAGAAAATTCCGTTTTGACAGCAAGGAAAAACTACGTGACTTACAAGGTTCCATTTTCAATAGTTTATTCAAAATTTTATTTGGGATATGGAAGAAATGATCCAAATATGCAAGAAACTTGTCTGATGATTATTTGTCCATACAAGGAAGTCAAAATTTGTGGAAAACACGATCACTTTGTTGCATGAACAGTACCAGACAAAGGAATATGTTAACAATGGTGATTTCAAATTCGAATTTCAAGTTCAAGATAATTATACAAGTTGTTGGAGATTTAAACTTATCCATTGGAGTAAGAATTTCGAGATAACAACAACAAGATCTCAAATTATTCAAAATTTGCATTTTTTGAAGAAAAAGATGAGCTGATATTACGCACAAAATAATGAGCAAAGTTTATCCAATTGATTTCCTAGCCGTTGGAAGATACAAGGATAAGTATACCCACCTAAAACAGAGAAAAAAAAGCACAATCACATGAAAAACAAGAGAAAATAAAGAGCTACGAATTTCCCTTGGATTTGAGCAAATTTGCTGTCATTCCATTTATCTTCTTTTATTAAAAAATTTTGAAGACCCATACTTTATATTCTCTGATCTAGATTTATTCATTTGATGAGAGATTGAGAGTTACAAGTAGGCTCAGTAGATTGATTGCTTAGGAGAATCAAGCTGAGTGAATTGTAGCCAAAGAGAATTGGCAAGAACATCTTGTAACTTTATTGATTTGATTGAATAGTGGAATACAACGGGTGTAGAATACCAAGACCCTGGCTTGGAGCTGGAAGAGAAGATTGACGCTCAAGGCGGAACCTCTATAATTCGACTTTGCACTCTCTACTCCCTTATCTCTGTTTAAATTCGTGCAATTTTAGTTGTTGTTCATAACTGTGATATATGCTCAGAAGGTTGATCAGAGAGTAACTCACTTATTTTCTTAATCAGAGAGTTAGTCAGAAGGTTTTTGGGAGTAAAAGGTTTTGAATTGATATTTGATTTTTCGTGAGCTTAAGCAAATCATTTTGATCTAAATTATTTATTCAAAATTTTTAAAAGTAAATTTTATAACCAATTCACCCCCCCTCTTGGTTATCTTTTCGTGACCAACAAGATAACAAACTGATTGCTTGCATTAGATTAGGTGCATTTGACATATATATCTCTATTGCGTGTGCATTTGCATTTGTTTTTAAGGATTGGAGTTATTGTACTGGGCTTCGCAACTCACTTTTTAAAATTTCAGGTACAGGTGATGAAGACATAGTATATGATTTTTTAGGTTATGATTTGATCTTTGATCAGGGGGATGGTGATAGTAGACCTGTCTACCCAGCGGAGAGTTAGATTTGCAGTTTACAGGCTCATAGAAGAAGAGAAGTGTTCAGATATATTGAAGACTTAGAAATTATTTGTTTATGTTTTTATGTTTTATGAACAGTTATTGGATTCTTTATCGTTGAAAGACTAAGTGTAAATGAAGGATTTCTCTTGTAGACAGTTTTAGTTTTATGTTGGATTGTTGGCTTGTGGTTATGCCAATTAGGATGTTTGTATGTTAAACAGGAATGTTACGAAGTATATTTTTGTTTCCAGGTTATACAGGATGTGTTGAGTATCTTGTGAGATACGCTATATGTGCCTTTACAGGTAATATTTGTATATTTGTAGATATTAGAGCTTTAGCGTGTCCTATTCAAGAGAGGACACGCGGCAGTTTGTAATGCCTTACTTTAAGGCGTTACAGCTTAATTGGTATAAGTGCAATAGGTTTTCAATCAAATAGATCTAAGTTTTAACTCCTTAGGATGGTGAGATTTGATGAGAGGAGTAGAATAGGTTTGTTATTTAGTTAAGTTGTTGTTGTCCGATAGATTTTAAGATTTGATCTTGAGTTAGATACCTTGTCTAATCTTGAGGTGTTTTGTTTGTTTTAGAATGCCTCCAAGAAGAAGGAATCCTGAAAAGAATGAGAATGAGCAGCAAGCTCAGAATGAGAATTTACAACCACCACCACCACCTATATGACAACAGGTACCAGTTGATGTTGCACAGCTTATGCAAGCCGTGAATGCTTTGTTGGGAATAGTTGGATAGCAACCGTAGGATATGAGAAGAGATATGCCAATGGTCCAGGCTAATGCTGAGGCTTGGAGACAGGAGACACAAAGGTTGAATGGGAATCGAGGTAATGGGGTTAGACATGCAGATGTTCTTAGCTCGAACAAATTTGTGGACCTGGTGCCTAAGTTTGAGCTAGTACTAGGTAAACCTTTAGGGGCACAGTTATGGATGGAGGAAGTCAAGAAGACTTTTGCTGCACGGGACATTCCAGAAAACAAGAGGGTTGAGTAGGCCTCTTATCTTTTGACTGGAAGAGCCAATAATAGGTGGTTGAGCACAAAAAGACACATAGCAAGAGCGGTGACATGGCAATATTTTCAACAGGCTTTCTTTAGAGAGTTCTTTCCAAATAGTGTCAAACAGAGAATGCTCCAAGAGTATTATACTCCACAACAAGGGAAATTGTTAGTAGAGGAATATGAGGCTAAACTGCATAGGCTGATGAGGTTTCTACCTGATGCGTTGAAGGAGAGTAAGGAAGCTAAAGTTAGCAGGTTCATTATTGGATTGGAACCTGAGATCCAGTATCAGGTCAATTTGATGGATTTGAGCAACTATTCAACAGTTGTTAATAAGGCCAAAACAGTGGAACAAGGCCTGAACGGGATTAAGAGAGAGCCTTAGAGAAATAAGATTTTCTTAGGCAAGAGATCAGCAGCTAGTGTTTTGGCACATGACAAAGGCAAGAGGCCTGTTACTCAGACTTTCAGGTCAGTGGTGCAGAATTTTGACAAGAGGTGCCCTAGATGCCTTGGGCCACATGACTTGAATGATTGTAAATGGGTGGAAAATGCTTACTTTTCTTGTGGGAAACTTGGACACAAGAGCAGTGTTTGTACAGTTAGGGTTCTTCCACAAGTTTTCTGCTTTAAGTGTAGATAGAGAGGATACCAAGCAGTGGATTGCAAGGAAGGGTAGTTTGGCAGCGAACTACCAACAAAGGTATACGCTCTACAGTGAGTGATACATCCAGTGTGGACACTATTGCGGGTATGTTTCCTATACTTCAGCATAGTGCATTTGTATTGTTCAATACTGGTGCTAGCTTTTCTTGTGTTTCTGAATCGTTTGTGGATGTATGTGGTTTATCTATTGAGCACATGTCTGATTATGTATTTGTTAGTATACCTTTGGGATGTGGATCTGTGTTGGATAGAGTATGTAGGGATGTGGATATTGAGATAGAGGGTAGGCATTTACTTGCAGATTTGATTGTATTAGACATGTTGAATTTTGACGTGATTTTGGCAGTTGATTGGTTGTCAAAGTACCATGTGGTGATAGATTGCCACAATTTAGTAGTGGAGTTCAGTTTACCTGATGGAGACCAATTTGCTTATAAGCTGGTAGTGCAGCGACCTCCAGTTCTACTTACTTATGAACTATGAGGGAGATCGGTTTTGGCTTTTATGGTGAAAGAGGATAAGTAAAAATTAGTTTTGTCTGATATACCTATAGTATGTGAGTTTCTAGAAGTTTTTTTCCAGAGGATTTTCATGGATTACTGCCTATGAGAGAAGTAGAGTTTGGAATTGATTTGATATGCGGTATTACACCGATATCAAAGACCCCTTGTAGAATGGCCCTTACAGAACCGGCAGAACTTAAAGTGCAGTTAGATGATCTGTTGAAGAAGAAATTTATTAGATCCAGTGTTTCACCCTAGGGAGCTCTAGTTCTATTTGTTAAGAAGAAAGATGAAAACATGAGGTTATGTATAAACTATAGGGAATTGAATCAGGTGACAGTGAAGAATAAGTATCTGTTACCAAGAATTGATGATTTGTTTGATCAGTTGACAGGAGCTTCAGTGTTCTCAAAGATAGACTTGACATCTAGATATCGCCAGTTGAGAGTGAAAGCCGACGATATTCAGAAGACTGCTTTCAAGACAAGGTATGGACATTACAAGTTCGTGGTCATGCCTTTTGGACTTACCAATGCATCAGCAGTGTTTATGGACTTGATGAATCGAGTTTTTAGGAAGTATCTTGATATGTTTGTTGTAGTATTTATTGACGATGTGCTAGTGTACTCAAGGGTAAAGAAGAGCATGAGGAACATTTGAGGTTGGCTCTAAATAGATTGATGAAGGAGAAGCTGTATGCTAAATTCTCCAAATGTGAATTATGGTTGGAACAAGTATCTTTCTTAAGGCATGTTGTAAATGGTAGTAGGCTATCAGTTGATCCTGAGAAAGTCAAAGCAGTGGTTGAATGGCCAAGACTTAAGACAGTGTCTGGATAAGAAGTTTTCTAGGAATGGCAGGATACTATAGGCGATTTGTGGAAGATTTTTCTAAGATTGACAGTCCGTTGACTAGGTTGACACAGAAGGGAGTAATGTATGAGTGGAATGACAAATGTGAAACTAGTTTCCAGTTGTTGAAAGACAAGCTAGTGTCAACTCCAGTACTAGCCTTAACTGTGAGTGGTGAGGAGTATGCAATATATAATGATGCCTCTATTCAGGATTAAGATGTGTGCTGATGCAAGGGGGCAGGGTAATTGCATACGCTTTTAGACAATTGAAGCCCTATGAGAGGAATTATCCTACTCATGATCTAGAACTAGCAACGGTTGTACATGCATTAAAGCTGTGGAGACACTACCTATATGGGGAAAGGTGTAAAGAGTATACTGACCACAAAAGTTTAAAGTATATCTTTACACAAAGAGAGTTAAATATGAGATAACGAAGATGGTTAGAGCTAATAAAAGACTATGACATTGATATCCAGTATCATCCAGGGAAGGCAAATGTTGTGGCGGATGCTTTGAGTAGAAAGAGAGTAGAGAATCTTGCGGCCTTGATTATTACAGAATGATGTTTTCTTGATGATATGAGGAAGTTTGAGTTGGAGATAGTCACAAGACAAGTAGGTGAACGTTTGGCTAACATGATAATTCAACCTACTCTTGTGGACAGAATCAAGATAGCTCAGACAGATGATTAGAGCATCCTGGATATAAAGAGAAGAATGGATATGGGCCGAGCGCCAAAGTTTTATTTAGATGATGACGGTATTGTTAGATACAAAGGGAGATTGTGTGTGTCGGTTTAAGGAGACCTTAAGAAGGAATTGTTAAAGGAAGCACACTACTCCAGTTATTCCATTCATCCTGGAGGAAACAAGATGTATCAGGACTTGAAAAAGTTGTACTGGTGGAATTATATGAAAAATGAGATAGCGGAATATGTATCCAAGTGCCATACATGTCAGATGATAAATATTGAACACAAGAAACCGGCAGGTGAGTTGAAACCTTTGCCTATATCACAGTGGAAGTGGGAACATATTACGATGGACTTTGCTTTTGCTTTACCCAAGACAAGAGATAAGTTTGATTCAATTTAGGTCATTATGGATCGTCTTACAAAGGTAGCTCATTTTATACCTATTAAGGCTGGGTATAAGTTAGAGAGTTTGACACCGTTGTACATTAAGGAGATTGTGAGACTGCATGGAGTGCCAGTAACCATCATATCAGATATGGATACCAGATTTGTGGAGATTCTGGAAAAGTTTACATCAAGCTTTGGGTAAAAAGGTTGTCTTCAGTACCGCTTATCATCCTCAAATAGACGGGCAATCTGAAAGGACCATCCAGACATTAGAAGACATGTTGAGGGCATGCGTGCTGGATTTCAAAGGAAGTTGGGATGAACATTTGCCATTAGTGGAATTTACTTATAACAATAGTTATCAAGCATCCATTGGCATGCCTCCGTATGAAGCACTTTATGACTGGAAGTGTTGATCATCTATTCATTGGGATGAAGTGGGTAAAAGATAATTGTTGAGACCAGAATTGGTTCATGATACAGTTGACAAGGTCAGTTTGATTAAACGAAGACTACAAGCTGCTCAGAGTCAACAAAAGAGCTATGTAGATAAACGAAGAAGACCCTTGGAGTTTCAAGTGGGTGAGCATGTTTTGATGAAGATATCACCAACAAAGGGAGTTGTTAGATTTAGATTGAGAGGGAAGTTGAATCCTCGATATGTGGGACCATTTGAGATCCTAGAGAGAATAGGCGACATGGCTTACAAATTGGCTTTACTGCCTGATTTGAAGGGAGTGCATAATGTGTTCCACGTATCCATGCTTAGAAAATATGTCAGAGATCCAGATGAGATAATAACTCTTGAATCGCTTGAAGTACAGCCGAGTCTTACGATAATTGAAAAGCCGATAAAGATTGTGGATACTAAAGAGAAGACTTTGAGAAGCAAAGTGATCAGATATGTGAGAGTACAATAGACTAATCAGATGGAGCGTGAAGCAACCTGGGAGTAGGAGGAGGACATGAGAGCCAGATATCCCGAGCTTTTCCTATAATCCAAGCAAACTTTTGAGGACGAAAGTTCTTTTAAGGAGGGGAGAGATGTAACACAAAAAAAAAAAAAAAAGATAAATGGGTCATGGTATATATATAAGCTTATATCAAAGCGACAAAATAAGTTAAGTTTGGTTAATTTTATTTTGGGAAAGGATTGTGAAATTTTGAAACTTCTGCAATTTTCTGCAAATGCAACGCCACTTTTTTGGAAGGAGTACGCCACTGGAGTAGAGACCGGAGGAGGATGTCCATAGTGACAACTTTTCTTACGCCGGAGTGTATGTGTGCATTTGTTAGTGTTGATTTGGATCAGAAGCATTATTGTCTAACGGCGGAGTCGAACACCGCCAGCGTTGCATTAGGTTTTGCCAGCGTTTGATGTTCGGAACAACGTAAAGGATTTTGTTGCACATCGAACGTCGTCTCCTCAGGATTTTATGCCACTGGCATAGGTATTTAATTTGCCGGCATAGAAATGAAATTCTATAAATACGCAACACGAACAACTATTTTTGGCAGATGTACCTCCTTCGCTTTATTTCTTCCTTTGAGCATGTAGGGTTTTTTCTTGATATCCAAGTGTTAAGGCTTCATCTTAAGGCTAGTTTGATCAAAGGTGAGTGATCCTAATCCATCTACAACATGTTTTTCTTGGATTTATGTAAGATCTTCAAGGTTTTGTTGTGTTCTTGAAGGAAAACGTGGGAAAGATTAAGGTCTTGGGTTTAATCTGTTTTGGTTGGATAAGGAGTGGGTTTTGTGATCTAAACAAGTAAGTATAATGTTCTCATACAAGTTTTATGCGATTTTCATGCAAGTTCTTAGGACTTTGTGGTTGTTTGCATGAAGGAAACCCTAGTTTTGGGTAGGATCCGAATTTGGTAGATGTAGGTTGGGTTCTTTATGATCTAAATCGGTGAGTTGTATCTCCTCTATGATGGTTTTAATCAATGTATGATTAGATGATCCTTATACGTTCTTTATGTTCTGCAAATTAGGGTTTTGGTGAAATATTCGGTAATTGTGAAGTTTTGTGTGATTCATTGTTGTTCTTGAGGATTTTATGGAGTTTGATTGGAGTAGATAGTGTCGATATCGGGGATTTCTTGTTAGGTTAGGGTTTTTTTTGGAGAATTCATATATGTTAAGATATATTTGATAACGTGTTTATATCCGTTGATTATGTATATATGTTGTAATAGGATAATTGGAGTTTGTAGAATTGTATTTGGTGTTGATATAGGAGTTTGTGGAGTTCGGGTTGTCTTTGTTGTTGTTGATGTCAGATTTGAGGATTTGAATTGTATTCCTGAAATTGAGAAAGGTACGACCAATCCCTACTTGTAGTTTTTGCTTGTAAGTTTAGTATTGCTTGATTGGTTGTAGGAGCGAACTTCATAATAAACCTAATTCTATTTGGGTTAATAATTGTCTACTTGGTTGTGTTTGGCTTTGATCGGTAAAGACCTAGCAGATAGTGATACTGGTGAGGCACCTTGATGATCTATGTATGAGATTGTCCCAAGTGGCTCATGCATAGAGATGATTCCGGTAGAATTAGCGGGAAACGGGGATGTTTGAGGAGTACCCACTCATCCATATATATATATATATAATTACCTTATTTTCAAAGAGTTTGTTATTTTTCAAGAGGAGTTTGAGTTGCTTCGAGTTCGGGACTAGAGTATACATAGTTCTGAACTGTGTCGATTTGTTGACCATAAAAAGATATCAAACTGATTGCTTGCATTAGACTAGGTGCATTATATATATATATATATATATATATATCTTTGTTGTTTGTGCATTTGCATTTGTTTTTAAGGATTGGAGTTATCGTACTGGGTTTCGCAACTCACTTTTTGAAATTTCAGGTACAGGTGATGAAGACATTATATATGATCTTTCGGGTTATGATCTGATCGTTGATAAGGGGGATGACGATAGTGAACCTGACTACCCAGCTGAGAGTTAGATTTGCAGTTTACAGGTTCATAGAAGAAGAGAAGCGTTTAGATATATTGAAGACTTAGAAATTATCTGTTTATGTTTTTATATTTTATGAACAGTTATTGGATTCTTTATAGTTAAAAGGCTAAGTGTAAATAAAGGATTTCTCTTGTAGACAGTTTCAGTTTTATGTTGGATTGTTGGCTTGTGGTTATGCCAATTAGGATGTTTGTATGTTAAACAGGAATGTTACGAAATATATTTGTGTTTCCAGGTTATACAGGATGTGTTGAGTATCTTATGAGATACGTTATATGTGCATTTATAGGTGATATTTGTATATTTGTGGATATTAGAGCTTTAGCGTGTCCTATTCAAGAGAGGACACGTGGCGAGTTATAATATCTATTTTAGGGCATGATATTTTATCATTGCAAGAACGATCAAACCATCCTCCTTTGTTACCATTGTAGTACTTCTCTTTCATAGAAGTATACACTCTCGTACAACCTTATGTAAAAACCTCACAATCAATTTAAACTCATGAATAAAAACATCATCATCTGGAAAATTCCCACACTATCATTTATGATCAAGAAAAGATCATTTCTTTTCAAAGACAAATAAGCATTATCATCTTGAAAATCTTTGATACCAAAACAACTAATTAAATCATCACGATTTATAATAAGATTAATCCCTTGAACAATTGCTCTTAAACTATCTCTATCAACATATCTCTGATTTTGATAAAATTCTTCCACCATTTTGCCAATTATTTCTCCTATTAAACTACAGAGTTTTCCACATCCTAACTTATCTAACCATCCATTCCAGTAAAAACCGTTCTTCTTAAAGTGCTGTAAATCTATGAAAGAACAATCACTGAGTTTTACCTTTGTGATTGAGACCATAGAAGCAGAATTATTTCCTATCCTTTTCCTCTTTGATTTTGTTTTATCCATAAGAGAAGTCGAAATTTCTTTCTTTTTCTTTAAAGCACTTTTGACAGTTTTGTCCTTCTTTGCTTTGATAGAGGGTTCTGGATTTGGTTATGGGTCTAAAAGTGATGGGTCAACGGCAATCTTCTTTTCACGTAAAATTGTTCGTTTTGCACTTTCTATTGATTTTTTAGTATCCTCACTAGATTCTTAAACCATTTTTTATCATGTCTCTCTAACCCTAGGTGATAGAGGTGTTGATTGTTGTGATAAAGTCTTCTCAGAATTAGAGGTCTCATCTTGAATGGATATAGGTTCCAAAGTTGTAACTATTTTGAAATTTTTGTTTAAAAGACGATGTGACTTTTGTGGAGACATTGTGAGGGTTTGAAAGATCTAGAGAGTTTAGAGATGAAAAACTAAGAAGGAAGATTAAGAATAATAAAGAAGTTAAAAGGCCACCATCTTTTAAGTGCCAAAAGAACGGCATGAACTTCCATATTCAACCAGATTATATTATTTAAATTTATTGAAATTTAATATATTGAAAATTTATTAAAAAGGATAACACAATCTAATCTCATTTCTGAATATATTCAAAATGAATCCTTTTCAAAGGTTTTGTAAAAATATTTGCAAATTGATTATCAGTAGATACATATTTAATAACAATATTACTGCTATTAACATGATCACGATAAAATGATACCTAATTTCTATATGCTTTGATCTAGAATGATGTACATGATTCTTTGTAAGGCTTATGACACTCGTATTTTAGTGTTTGTAACTCTTGATTTTCCTTTATAAGTTTTCTCTAATACATCCCATATGTTTTTAGCAGTTTTACATGTGTAAATTCTATTGAAATCACTTTCATTTAACTCATAATATAATATGTTCATAGCTATTTCATTTAAATCCAATCTTTTTCAATCTTCTTTGCTGAAGTCTCTTTCTTCTTTCCCTCAATTTTAAAAGACCATCTTCTATTACATTCCATATTAGCCTATTTTGTGCTTTTAGGAAGATTTTCTTTATACACTTCCAATAGGGATAGTTTCCCTTACTTAAAAGCTATAGCCTATTGATGGCTTATCCTTTTAAAAATCCTAGTGCATTAGATGGCATGATTTTTTGTCTAAAATGTAGTTAAGCAGAAGAAAATTAGAGACCTAGTTTTGATGCTAATTGAAAACGCATTGGAATATATCCAAGGGTTTGGGGAGAGGGGGTGAATTAAGTATGTGACTTAATTCTGCCAATTAATGAACTTTTGATGCAAATAATCAAATTAATCATCGATGACAATAGCAATAGCAATAATAATGTACTTAAAATATAAAAGAGGTAGGGAATGAAGGTTCAAGCCTAGCTCTAACATGGAGTTTGGTTTGCCACTTAATCTTTACGATTACACAAAGTGTCTTCAATCAAGAACTTTACACACTTTTATTAATCCTAATCACAAATGCTCACTAGGAGCTACACAAGAGTTACAACAATAAAAAACACAATAATCTCACATTTATAGTGCTCTTTTTTACAAATGGCAAGTAACGATATTTTTTCAAATTAATGAGCTAGATACAAGAGTAATAAAGAGGAATAACGGAATTGTTTTCATGCAAAAGATAGCTCTAAAAAACATGTTTAAATTTTCCAACCAGTGTTTATTTATAGATCTTCAAGAATTTGAAAGCCTGTTGGAGAAAACGTCTCAAAACTGACAAGCATTAAATGCGTAATGGCTAGTTTTCACGCATCGGTTCATCGTTCCTCAATTCGTGCCCATGAACAACAACTACGATTCCTTTTGTGCACCATAATAATTTATATCGGTTCGTTGGTACATTACCTGCAACTAGGGGTGGGCAAAAAAACCGACCAAACCAAACCAATCCGTAACCGAACCAATCCAAACCGAAAATATGGTTTTTTTCATGGTTTGGTTTGAAAATTTTCAAATCCGAACCAATCCGTAAATTTATGGTTTGGTTTGGAAGGTAAACCAAACCAATCCGTAAAACCGAACCAAACCGTTTTAGAAAAATATAATAATATTTTACTATATGTTTATATGATTTTATTTGATATTTATTATTTGATGAATATTAATTAAAATCAACTTGTTCTTTTTTTAATTTTTTTTAAGCTCATGATATGTAATTTTTTATTGATGATGAACTATTGTTTTTTTAATAGCTTTTAACTTTGTAAAGTATGAAATTTATTTATTCAATCATAAACTTTCATTATGTATTAGTTGTTTAATATATTTTGTCAGCTGATCATTTGATTCATTGATGAATTTGGTTTATAGATAATTTTTTATTTTAGCTAAATTATTGGTAGATAATTGACAATGATGGTTATATTAAAAATAATAAATATGACTTACTATATAATGGTTAGTGAATGTATTTTATTCGTGGATAATTGATTTTATAGAGAACTATAGATTAAAAGTATGATGAATTTATAAAGTATTTTGTCATGGTTTATAATATCAACTTTGTAAAATGATATGAATATTTAAGAATCTACACAAATATAAAAAAACTAGATTTTTAGTTAGAATTTTGATTTAAACCGTAATCCAAACCGAACCAAACCGTTATTTAATGGTTTAAAAAATCTATAATCCGAACCAAACCGTTATTTAATGGTTTGGTTTGGGATGGAAAAAAACCAAACCGTAAATTATGGTTTGGTTTGGTTTTAGGAAAAACCGAACCAAACCGATCCGTGCCCACCCCTACCTACAACAATATTTTACAAAACCACATGCACAATTTGCTTGATTGAAGGATTTTTGTTTTCCTTTGTTTAGTTTGCCTTCGTTTAATCAATTAAGATTAATCAGATTGTTTCAATCAAGTAAGGTGTGTTTAGCATATTGATTTACATAATTTTGTTCTTCATCAAATCTCATTTAGAATTAATCGTTTTAATAGTGTAGGCAACTATAAGGGAGTCCAAGAGCTATCTAGGAAATACTATGTTAGAGTCCTAGCAGGAGATGAAGATTATAGATTGGCTCTTCAGCTGAGAGACTAATTGAAGATAATAGGGAACCAGCAATTCCAATTGAAGAAATTCAGCTCGACAATATAGCTGAATAGACCACTTAGATAGACACTTTATTGCCCCTCGGACTAAAGAAAGCTTATCATCTTCCTTAGAGACAACCATGACGTATTTGTCTAGTCTCTAGCAGACATGCCAATGATTGGACCACAAGTGATCACTTATAAACTTAGTATATATCCAAAGATTAAGCTAGTGTAGTAGAAAAGATGACACTACGTTGCTGTTTGTCAAGTTGCCATAGAAGAAGAGGCCTAGAAATTACTACAAATTGGATTCATTAGACAAGATAAATGCCCCACTTGGCTCATCAACATGGTGCTAATGAAAAAAGCTAACGAGAAGTGGTGGATGTGTGTTGATTATATCGGCTCTACAAAGCCTACCCTAAGGATTGTTTTCCACTTCCACAAATTAATTAACTTATGGACTTGGCATCAAGCCATTCATTACCAAGTTTCCATGGATATCATCTCTGGATACATTCAGATAAGAATGGAGTTGAAGGACCATGTCTACAAATCATTTGTCACAAATTTCAAAATGTAGTGCAATAAGGTTATGCTATTCGGCCTCAAGAATGCTAAGGTAACATATCAGAGATTGGTAACAACTTTATAAGGAATAGATGGGGTAGAATATGGAAGTATGTGTGGATGACAAAATAGTTAAGAGCAAAGAGCTTAACAGTCATCTCGGTGATTTACGAGAAACATTCAACTGGCTTAAGCAATATTAGATGAAGCTTAAACCACAAGAATGTGCCTTTAGAGCATCCTCTAGAAAATTCCTAGGTTACATGTCACCCAGTGTGGTGTCGAGGCTAAAACCTAAAAAGATCTAAGTGGCCCACAACATGCAATCGCCTAACTTCGTGAAGGATGTGCAAAGACTCATTGGACGGATAACAACCTTAAGCAGTTTGTAATGAGAAGCATAGACAAATATGCTAAATTCTTTAAGATTTTAAAGAACTTAACAAAATTCTAATGGACTGACGAGTGAAAGGTTACATTCTCGAAGCTGAAAACCTTACTTATTATAGCTCTAGTCTTAGCAAAACCTAACTCGGGGAAAGAATTGTTTTTATACCTAGCAATTAATAGCCTATCATTTTTCAAGCCAAAGGAAGGGAACATTGACTGGTTTACTATATAAGCCACATTCTTCAAGGACTTGAGGAAAGATATATAAAAGTTGAGAAATTTGCCCTATAAGTAGTAATATCTACTAGAAGGCGTAGGCTATGTTTCAAATCGCACCAAATCACTATCTTGATAGACCTACCTCTTAGAAATGTCCTTCACAAGTGAAATATACACTTGAACTTAGCGCCTATAGTATAGTACAAGGCTAGGGATGTGGTCAAAGCCCAAATTTTAACCGAGTTGTTAACAAAATACACTTACCCTCCCAAACTTAAAGACGATGATAAGCCAAAATTGACTCTCCATGTAAATGGCTCATTCAATCAAGAAGGGATCGGAGCTTGGTTAGTGCTCCAAGGTCCGTTGGTGTTGAAATTTGTTTTTCCCCAAGTTTAGTTTTAATGCAAGCAACCAAAAAGCCAAATACAGAGCATTAATTGTCAGTCTCGGATTAGCTAAAGAGGTTTAGTGTTGATAACTCAAAGATCTTTCTGATTCACAACTTGTTGTCTAATAAGTTAGGGGTGAAAATGAGACAAATGGGGACCTGATGATTATATATATTAAAGTTGTTTGAGCCTTAGCTTCATAGTTCCCATCATGGGGTATCCATAAAATCTTGAGAGGTGCAAATAGTGAGGTGGATAGGCTTTCTAGGTTTGTTGCGGTTAACATTCCCACACTTAATAGAAAAAGAACCTGCAAAATAAAGCACGGTTAGAGGGGCGTCAGGGCTTATTCGACATAGTCACTCCGATGCTCAAATAAATGTTTGTTTGAGGTGAAGGATAGAAAAAATTAAAGCAAGGAGTTTACTAATTTGGCATAGTAACAGTTATATGTATGTATCTTTTTTCTCCCAAGCTTTTAAAGGGATATGTATAGGAGGAGGACCCATTGCAATTACTAGTGTTATGGAGAACATGAAGTAGTGGAAAGTTGAGAGTAGTTTCTATAGTTAAGCCATGAAGTCACATCCCGATTCCATCAGGGTGAAATAATGGAGATTGAGGGAGCGCGTGCCGAATGACTTTAGTTGGCTTCACTGAATGCCCTATTCGGAGGGTCAGCTTGCTAAGTCAATGGGTCACTTCTAGTCTCTTGTTCATGTAGAGGGTCAGATAACACCAGGCTTGAGCCTAATGAGTTAGCCTAAGCTTTAGATGGGTCGAACTAGGCTTGAGAAGCCTATATTCCAAAATTGACCATTAATACGTTTGATTTCTTAATATAAAAGAGAATTAAAGCTTGGGGTGTAATATATAGGAAAAATTAAATAAATAAAAAAGTTGAGCCACCCATTCATAGGTTACCTACAGAGTTGCTTATAGTATCATATTAGCAACTTAAGCAACTCTCATTATTAAGAAACTTTTCATTTTATCCATGAGTTGATTAGGTTAAATCCCATAATAATTTTTTAAATATCATACTAACTAACATTAATTTTTTTAAATAATAATATATGATTTTTATATTTATAATATATTATTAATAAATTAGCTAAAATTTAAAAAATATATAGGTTGTGAATGAATGGCAAATTACCGTTCCATATACTCATTTGGCAAAAAAATAAACATGACTTCAGTCATAATTCTAACAATATCATAAAAGACAATAAAAAAAACAAGTTTCTCTACTAAGCAACGATGCTTGTTGAAGCACCTCTGTATATCAGGGGAAAAACTTAGCTTAAGTTGCATACTTGTGACCTTATTTTAGGACATGATTGGGTAAACCTGTCACATCCGTACTATTACCATAATTGAACAAGAAAACTACCTAAATAAAACAAAACTGACACATACCAAAATGAAATAAAGTTCTTACATTTAGATAAACATAACATAATATGACAAAACTACTATTTACAACAACCAGACATGCTACGATAATATGACAGATGTACCATAATCTAACACTTCTACCACAAACCAAAATTAGACAAAAGTATCACAATCTCATGAAGTTACCATCTTGAAAATATCATGTAAAATCAAGCTACTAGAATATAATTATTCTACCACAGTACAATAATTCTATGACATACCGGATTAAGACAAAATTACCATAATTCAACAAACTTGCCACTTAGAAAATATGATGTAAAATCAACTTACTAGAATACGATCATTCTATCAAAATAAAATAATTGTATGAGATACTAGAATAAGACAATAGTACCATAATTCGAAAAACTTGCCACTTAGAAAATATGACGTTCCTACCATAATATGACTATTCTATGACATACCAAATTAAGGCAAAATTACTATAATTCGACAAACTTACCACCTAGAAAATAAGATGTAAAATCGACATACTAAAATGCGACCACTTTACCACAACACAACAATTGTACCATATACCAAAATCAGACAATATTAACATAATCTGACAAATTTATCACCTAGAAAATATGATGTAAAATTAACCTACTAGAAGATGACTATTCTACCATAATACAACAATTTTATAACATACCATATTAAGACAAACTTACCATAATTTCACAAACTTATCACCTAGAAAATTTAATGTAAAATCAACTTACCAAAATATGACAATTCTACCACTATACAAAATTGTATGAGATTCCAGAATCACATAATATTATCAGAATATGACGAAGTTACCATCTCGAAAATATGATGTAAAATTAATCTACCAAAATACGACTATTTAACCACAATACAATAATTATACGAGATACTAGAATCACACAATATTATCATAATCCAACAACCTTACCATCTAGAAAATATGATATAAAATCAACTTATCATAATACGACCATCCTACCACATTATAATAATTGTACAAGATACCAAAATCATATAATATTACCATAATCCGACAAACTTACCATCTAGAAAATATGTTGTAAAATGAACCTACCAGAATATGACTATTGTACGATATCAGATTAAGACAAAATGGTTGTCTAAATCACGAGTCAAATATACGTTTTTCGAGTTTATGATTTTCTATGTTTCTTCTTAATTAAAATGAATGCAAAATTGATTAGGTGCAGACTTTATATCAAAATGAATTTAGGTGTATGATTCTACAAGTTTACGATTTTATCGATTTTACACGAGTTTATATGATTCTATCGATTTATGTATTGAAGTGAATAATAAAATCGTGATTTTGACAACCATAAAACAAATTATCATAATCCAATAAACTTATCATCTAAAAAATATGATGTAAAATTAGCCTATCAAATATAATGATCATTATTTAATTGTATCGATCCAACAATTCAAAATCACATCTTGAAATTAGGACCTAGCTTAAAGACTTAAGCCGAGAAAATCCCCGTTTGTCAATAAAAAAAAAAGGTAGGTTTATTTTTCTAAGAATCTGTGTTAAAGTTGCACTTACCTCATTTTGAAAAGTAAAAGTACCAAAAACGTATATAATTGCTTAAAATTGGTATAACAAACCGAAAAAAGTACAATAAGTTCAGGCATCACTGTCCCTGCAAATTGTGATGCAGTGTGGTGCAATATTAGACTGTCCCACATTTGACGAGCACACTACAGAAATCAGAACAATACAAAACGTGTCTTGACCTGTTCAACTTGAAAACTAATTATGATAATAATTCTTTACTCTATAAAATGCCATACCAAACTAAAAATCTCACCACCTGATCACACAGTCCACAAATGAAGACTTGTGGGGTTCAAGAGGACAAATATCGCTCCTACCTGCATGGAGATGGAAATGAATACCCAATGGAGGTATGGTGGTCCTCCAAACTATGATATCGTCAACCACCTCTTTGAACAAGGCAGAACCAAGGCAAGAAACACAACACCCACACACCCCCCCCCCCTCCTCTTTCTCGTCACTCCCATGACACTGTTTGTTTTAGCAAATACTCTATTAACTTTTGGATGTTTGGTTTGTAAAAGATATGGCCTCCAGGGTCACTTGAAGAACAAGTGCAGAACCTAGTTAAGACATGGGAAATGGAGATGTTTCACAAAAAAAAACTTCAAGGACTACAAGTCTGTTGATCCAGACAAGTACACCATTAGCATCAATGGTATTTCCGCGACTTTTTTTTCAAATTTTAATACTACTTTTGTGATTAAAAGTGGAGCAAGCTAGTAAAATATGCACATATTAAAAACTTTTCAGGAAGAAAAGCATTGACTCTGGAAGAGAAATGAAAACTGGGGGAGGATATAATAACCTTCTGCAGACATCTACCTCCTGAGTTTCGATGCTATAACCCAGCAGAAGAAACAGTGGATTCAGCACACCGTGTTTTCACAACTGCGTTTCCTCGAGGTTTTGCCCTGGAGGTTATCCAAGTTTATTCAGGGTCACCAGAGATAGTATACAAGTTTAGGCACTGGGCCTTCATGGAGGGTCCTTTCAAAGGTCATGCCCCATCTGGAGAGATGGTGGAACTCTATGGGATCGGCATATTCCAGGTTCACATACTAGTCCTATTTTATCTTCTCTTGTCCGGACTGTGCAAGCTTATCGATATGCTTTTCGAAAACAGTTGGACGACAACAAGAAGATAATCAAGGTAGAGTTTTTCTACGACCGCGGGGAACTGCTTGGAAGTCTAGTTAAGGGGGCAAAAAGTGGTGACTTAACTGGAGGAGACACTTCAAGCTCAAGCTGCCCTTTCCTGAAGAACACAGGGTAGAGAGAGTAAAGGAATGGGACGTAAAGACAATATGGTGCAGAACATCACTAAGAAATAAAATATCACCCTGTAGCTAATACAGTTAGTCTATTACTCTTGTCTATTATGGCTAGCATAATAAAGGAGCGTCTCAATCTAAGGTCTAATGTATTCAACAATGTTCTTACAAGGAACAAAAAATTAAAGAAAGAAAAATTTCCTTCTTTGTTCCCTTTCCATCTTGTGTCAAGACACTAATTTTGGGTGACATAAGAAAAGTAAAATTGATTTTATATGGATTCACCTGAAATACGAAGCATGGTTTTTGCCATCCAGCTATACAGTCTAGTAGCCTGTTCTACATTCTAGCTAAAATAACAGAAACTAAAAAAGAAGTTTGAAAAAAGAAAAAAAGGGTCATGGCAGATATCGTCCACCATGAAGTTTCTCGCTCCCCTCTAGCCTGCTAATTAGACTCAAATCTTTCTCTTTGTAATGAAATCAGCAAGAGCATGAAGGAACAACAACTACCAATCTAATCATTCGTCTGATTGATACTGATAATGCTGCGGATCTCCAGTTGGTAAAAAAAAAAAAAACTCTCCAATAAGATATACCTATGACTAGCAACACAACCCTTTAACCATATGTAATATTGTTCATTATCAGGAAATACAAGTGGGGGCACATTCCGCACCAATCATAAGAAACTTAATCTCTTGATTTTTGCTCAAGTAACTACAATAACAAACGCAAAGAAAAAAGCCAGTCTAGTTCTTAGACTATATTTCATAATATGGTTACAGATTTAGGATAAAGAACATAAATTTAGTTACAATAATTGATAGTTTGTAATGGAAATATAATTAAAGGCATATCTCTAACAGATCTTGTAACTATGGATAGCAGATTTGTAGCGAAACCAATTGTAAATTTGTCTATAAATATATGAAATGAAAATAACTGGGAATATCTCGATTATACCAACATTGGTGTCTCATCTGTGAGCCATTATAGGAGCAGCTCAAAATCACTCAAACACATTTGAAAACACATAAACAACACATTAGATAGAAACCCTAGTTTTGAGAGAGAAATACGAGAGTAAAGAAGAAAGAAAGACTTATTTGTTTAGAGAAACACAAGAGTAAAAGTGAGGCTGGAGAGTGGAATCGATAGTAGGGTGATGAAGAAAATAAGGGCTGGGTTTAGTAATCAATTGGTCGTAGTTTAAAAACAATTTGGTGCTCTCGTCTTCTTGCATGGCACCATCAACACATGATCATTGGCAGATATGGCATCAAACATGGAGTCTATTAAAAATATTTTTTTGGCAATTCAGTAACAGTAACATCAATTTGAAAAACAATCTCAAGGTATACCCCAAGAACTATCCAAGAGAATGGAGCAATTGGAGATACAGTAGGTCAGACTCAAATCAACAGGAAAAGCAACATTCGAACAAGATGAGTCATCATTCCATGTCAAGAATGATTCTTTGATAGAACATAAATTGGATTTAGCCAATTTTTTTTGGAGAAGGAGTCAAGAAATGAATTTTTATTGCACACAGAAATAAAAAGGAACTATGAGCCAATATCAAACTGCATTCGAATCATTATTGAATCAAGTACAAGGCTTTCAGAAACCATTTTTGATTAGTTTTTCATATCAAGATTGAAGTTACATATCAAAGGATAATTTCAGATAGCTCGGCCTAATTCAATGCATGATAGCTTTAGATTACACGAATCTAAATATATTGATCAAAATCCTTTTACAAGTAAAATGGTCAATACATTGGGTACTAATGATAAAAGCAATCTTTTTTAAAGACTTCATTTTTTACACCCGGTTAATTCAATCAAACAGTAGTTTAAGTACAAAGGTAGAAAACTATACCTATTAGACAGTTCACAACAGAGGAAATACAGAAACGCAGAGAGAAGGGTTTTTGTTTCAATTGAGATGAAAAATTCTACAAAAATCATAATGCAAAGCTAAATTTATGATTCTGGTAACTGATATTAGTGAGGATGAAGGAGTGGCCAGTGATGATAGTGGCTCGGGTGCATGTAAAAGAGTCAATAGGTACCACCAAGCGTTGGGAATTTAACGATCCAAAAATGGATCCGGTAGTGGAAATGAATTTTTTTTTTTAAAACCTAAATTCCCAAATTTGGATCCATGCAATTCAATCAAATTAGTGAGGATGGAATTATACCTTTTGATGCTTTCAAAAATTTCGAAATTCGAATATAAGATGTTGCAAATGTGAACACTCTTTACTGTATCCACATGAACTAATTTCTAATCGGCTCTCTATACATGTGCTAGCACGTTGGAATAATTTCGAATTTTGGGAATTCTCTCACAAAAAGGTCTCATGTTTTTTTTTTTTTTTTTTTTTTTGAGTTACATAATTTCTCTTTAATTCTATATGTGATGACGAACGTCAGTTAAACCCTAGAGGTAACCATCACCTTCTATTTATAAGACAAAATGGTCATGGACAATTTTACCCTTAACTTAGGGTTTCATGAAGTTAGACCTTATAAATGGTGAATTTAATTTGCTAATTATTTATTAATATTAATCTAATTAAGATTAATAAAATAATAAGATAATTCCCGATATAGTTATCTATAATAACCATGATCCGATTGATTCATTCTTTGTATGTGACCATGTACGTTCACTTAATATTGGTAGTAGCTCTTAAACATCTTTTAGGCTTACAAGACATAATTTGTCTCTAGCAAGACATTATGTCTATCCAAATTAAATAAAAATCGATGATCAGCTCTACCTATTAACAGTCAGCTATTTAATCCTTTTGTTACATGATATCTTATAATTAGACAAAAGGTGTGGATCAATACACTCTTATATTGTTTAATCACATATTTCTTGATTCTTGAGTTTGACTGACTTAAGTGAATGTTATTGATAACTCCTTATCAATTCATTGGGCACGGCCATGCATTTCTCAGTCTTACTCATTAAGAGGCTCAAAAGATATCTCTCTCAAATTAATGAGGGAACAAATCCTTCACGAGCACTCATATTCCTCCACATGACTTATTTCATGCCCAAGTACAGTCTTGTAATCACCTAATTAAAGATGACAAAGAGCTAAATTAAAAATGGAACTTGTTATGTAAGAATCCATGATGTCATCAGGTTAAAGGACTAAAGCAACACTGCATGAGAAATACTAATCATTATTGATCCATATAGTACTCACAATTGGTCATTCCAATACAATGTACTCTTACATGAATCCATGCGCTGAATTGATATCTCATATACTTGATCATCGTTCAACTAACATGCTAGTGTTAATTCATTATTAATTTCATATAACGAATAACCAGAGATAATTTAGAATAATGTTATTTCTAGTCTTATGGTTTTACTATTAAAGTCACATACCTTAACAACATAAAGTGTAATATACAGAAATAAAGATAAAAATATAATGAATTATGAATCATAAGATGAGATAGGATGAGTTTAAGGTTAAAACAAATAAATTCTAAAGGTTTAAGTTTGGTTGTAGAACAAATGCTAAAGTTCGGATTTCTGCAATTTTTTGTAGATTGTACGCCACCTCCTAGAGAATCTACGCCGTTGGAGTAGAGACGGTGTAGGAAGGAAACAATAGCTTTTTTCTTAACGTTGAGTGGAACGCTGCCGGTGTGCATAGGGTTTCTTTTAACGCCTACTGGGAACACCGCCAGCGTAGGGCATGGATTTGCCGGCTTATGTAGTAAGATCGAAATTCTGGGATTTCAAAGCCTCAGTGAACTTTGCCAGCGCTCGTGTAAATTTTGCTAGCGTAGGGTGTACGGCGGCAAGATCTACACGTAAGCCACTGGCATAGGGCCTGCGTATGACCAAATTTCTATAAATACGAGACGCGAAAAACGGTTTTCACAAAAACATCATTTCATATTTCTCCTTCATATAAGAGAGTTTTGGAGTGTTCTTGGAGATCTAAGCTTGGAGAATCATCCAAAGGGTGTTTTCGATCCAAAGTAAGTGATTTTAACCTTTTCTCATGGATTAAATACGAAATTGTATGAGTTTGCTTAAGGTTTTGTGTATTCTTGAAGGAAAAACGTAGGAAAGATTTAGATCTTGGATTTAATCTTTCTCGGTTGGATAAGAAGTAAGTGTTGTGATTAAAACAAGTAAGTATAATGTTCACATATCAGATTTATACGAATTTCATGCAAATTCTAAGGATTTTGTGATTTGTTTGCATGAAGGGAACCCTAGATTGGTTAGGATCCGAATTTGTGGATGTAAGTTGGATTTTGGTGATCCAAATCAGTAAGTTTCTTCTTTTCTTTGATGGAGTTGAATAATGTGTGATTATATGATCATTATGTGTTCTTGTTGTCATATTATATTAGGGTTTTGAAGGATTATCTAATTCTATAGATTGGTGTGGAAGATTGATCGGGTTAGATGGTGTAACTTGGTGATTTTCTTTGTCAGGTTAGGATTTTGGGAGTTATAGTACATTAGGGTTTGTTTATATCGTGTTCTTATATGTTTTTATATATATATATATATATATATATGTTGTTGACAGGAATTTGGAGATTTGGGTTTGTTGTTATATTGTCATTATTGATTGCAGTGTTGTAGAGATTCAAAATATTTGGTTATGGTTGAGTGTTGTCGATAAAGGATTTTTAGGAGATACAAATTGGAATTTCCTGAAATTGAGAAACGTACAACCAATCCTTGCTTGTTGCTTTTGCCTGTAAGTTAGTATTGATTGAATGGTTGTAGGAACAGAATTTCTTAATAAACCTAATCATTATTTGGTTTAATAATTGTATGTTTGGTTGTGCTTGGCTTTGACCAGTAAAGACCTGGCTGACAGTAATACTGGTGAGGCATCTTGATGATCTTGGTGTGAGATTGTCCCTAGTGGACTTGTGCCTTGATATGATTCCGGCAGAATTAGTTGTTCAGGATTCGAGGTGTTTGGGGAGTACCCACTCATCCATATATGTATATGATTATTATTTTCAAAGAGTTGTATGATTTTCAATGGGGTCTGAGTAACTCCGAGTTCAGGATTAGAGTATACCTAATACTGAACTGTGTCGATTTGTTGGCTTAAGAAAGATAATAATATGACTGTTTGCATTAGTTTAAGTTGCATGAATTACCTGTCTATTGTTTGTGCATATGCATTTGTTTTTGGATTGGAGTTATCGTACTGGGCGTCGCCGCTCATTCTTTTAAATTTCAGGTACAGGTGAAGAAGATATAGTGTATGATCTTTCTGGATATGACTTATTCTTTGATAGCGGGGATGGCGATAGTGGACCTGACTACCCAGCCGAGAGTTAGGCTTTATATATCAAGTTTCTAAGAAAAGACATATTTTAATTATTTTAGATTGTATTGGATTCATTGTTGGTTTTAAATAAAGAGATTTTAATGTAAACAGTTCTTAGTTTATGTTGAATTTGTTGACTATGATGTCAACTTGGATTGTATGATTGAACAAGGAATTTATGTTTTTATGAAGTATGAGTTTTTAGTTTTAACAGGTTTGGTATCCTATGAGTTACCCTATGAGTGTTTACAGTTGATGATTATATTATTGTGGTTAATAGAGCCTTTGCGTATCCTATATAAGAGGGGATACCTGGCGGGTTGTAATACCTTATTTTATGACGTTACATAAAGAATAACCAATTATTCAAGGAATAAATTTCATCAAAGTAAGAAGGCCAATTATAATTTTGATAAAGAAAATTGACTTATATTATAAAGATAATATTCAAAATGACATAGAATCCTCATGGCCTATGGAACATCACTAGCACCAACAATAGTGAGATTGACTCAGTATTAGGCAGATTCTCTATTCTTTTTGAAACACCTTCATCACTACCACCATATTGATTTTTGCAACACAATATTTATTAAAAATTGGGTGTTTCACTAGTCAATGTTAAACCATATAGATACCCACATTTTCAAAAAGGGAAATTGAGAGGTAGATCAAAGAGATGTTAAACAAGGAATAATAAAGGATAATACGAGTCCATTTTCTTCACCAATCCTTTTACTGAAGAAAAAATACGGATCATGGCGGTTTTGTATAGACTATAGAGCCTTAAATCAACTTACTATAAAAGATGAATTTCCCATTTCCACTTGATTGAATTGCTAGATGAATTAAGACATGCAACGATATTTTCTAAGCTAGATCTTAGAGTTGGATAGCATCAGATAAGGATGGTAGAGGAAGATGCCCATAAAACTGCTTTGAGGACTCACGAAGGCCATTATGAATTCTTAGTGATGCCATTCAGACTTAGTAGCGCTCCAACAACTTTTCAGTTAATCATGAATCATATTTTTCAAGCCACATTTGTGCAAATTTGTCAGTCTTTTTCGATGATATATTAATATATAGTACATCATTACATGATCATGTTAAACATTTGTCTTAAGTATTTTAGATTCTGGTTGAAAATACTTTTTATGTTAAGAAATCCAAATGTGCTTTTTGTGTATATACCACCGAGTATATAGGTCATATTGTTTCTAAGGGCTTTGTGGGACCGAATACAATGAAGATTGAAGCAATAAGAAATTGGCCTCAACTAGTATCATTGAAACAGCTTAGAGCATTTTTGGGATTAGCAAGCTATTACTGAAGATTTATTAGAAGTTTTGCTTATATAGCTCCTCCTTTGACCAACTTACTCAAGCAAGACAGTTTTCATTAGACTGATTTAGCTACTAATGCTTTTGTTTCTTTAAGGCAGGCATTGTGTTTGGCTCCATTACTACAATTACTAGATTTTAATAAGCAATTTGTGATAGAAACCGATGCATCTAGCACTAGTATGTAAGTCATTTTATCACAAGAGGAGAAGCCAATAGCTTTCTTTAGCAAAAAGTTCCCAACACACTTGATGAAAGCTTCATCATATATTCAAGAACTTCATGCATTCGTGGAAGCAGTTTACAAATGGAGATAATGCTTATTAGGGGGATCATTTTATTATTCGTACTAACCATCGAAGTCTCAGGGAGTTGCTTACTTAGGTGATACAGACACTAGGCTAACAAAAGTATTTGGTGAAGCTATTAGGGTATGATTATAGCATCATTTACAAGGCTTATGTGGATAACAAAGCAGCAAATGCCTTATCGAGACAGTTTGATGGACAGATGTTGGCTATTATTTTCCTTTGTGCTGATCATATTATCAAGCTTAAGGAGGAATATCATTTAAATCTAAAATTCAAAGACATTATTCAATAGTAGGAGTTTAGTACTCAGTTGAAATGATCCTTATAATGGATCAATGGAATTCTATATCGTGGGAACTTAATTTTTTTAGTTCCTACATCTCAGATTATTCTCATTTTTCTTTTTTAGTTTCATGACTCTCCTATGGGCAGTCATTTCGGGGTTGGCAAGGCTTTACATCATCTATCATCCTAATTTTTATGGGACGACATGAGGGAATCAGTGGCTGATTGCATTGCGGGTTGTTTAATATGTTAACTAGTAAAACATTCCACAAAAGCTCCTTTGGGTTTACTGGAGCCTTTATCTATTCCAAATAAACTTTAAGTTCATTACTTGTTTACCAAATTCTCAAGGTAAAATAGTAGGACTGGTAGCAGTAGATAAACTGATAAAATACTGTCACCTAGGGGCATTAGACACACATTTTGAAGCATCTAAAGTTGCCAATTTGTTTGTTTAGATTGTTATTTGTTTACATGGATTTCCCAAAACTATTGTTTCGAATCATGATCCTATTTTTTTGAGCAAGTTTTGGAAGGAGTTATTTCAATTGAGTGGAACAAAATTGACCTATGGTTTGGCCTATCATCCATAAATAGATGGCCAAACTAAGGTCATGAATAGAATCATCTAATAGTATTTGAGATGTTTTGTGATGGATACTCGACACGAATGGGTTTTGAACTTGTCGTGGGTTGATTTTTCCTATAATACATTAGTACATCAAGGGAGTCAATTAACTCCATTTGAGTTAATACATGGACGAACTCCTCCACTTATTCCATTATACTCAAAATGAATAAGTAACATTGAGGCGGTGGACTCAAATCTAATTAGGAGAAATCTTAGGTAAGGATGAAGAAGGTTGCTGACCAACATAGAACTAATAGTTACTTTAACCCTAATGATTTGGTGTTTGTAAAATTACAACCTTACAAACAAAATTCAGTTCATAGGAGCAAACATTCAAAACTTTCAAAGAGATTTTATGACCCATTTCGAATACTTAGATGAATTGGAGAAGCGACTTATGAGTTAGAATTACTGGAGGGGACCAAAATTGATAATGTTTTCCATATTTAGATTCTTAAAAATGCTATTGGTCAACCTATGTCTTGAATAGAGTTTCCTAAGGAAGCTTTTAGTGGTCACCTAGTGATTCAACCCCTAGCTATTTTGGATGCATGACATGTTTGGCTACAGCAGTGATGGATGTCTCAAATATTAGTTCAATGGCGGCAAGGTTTGCCTATGGAGGATATATCATGGGAGGATTTTCTAGGGTTTCGTTAATAATACCCTAATTTTCACCTCGAAGACAAGGTGTTCTTTCAAGAAGGGGAGCCTATTGTTACATCCGACAACAATAAAACAACAAAGAAAGAAGTCAATATGGTTCTCATACTATGTTTCATAATACGGTTGTAGATTTGAAATAAAGAACATAAATTTAGTTATAATAATTGATAGTTTGTAACAGAAATATAGTTAAAGTTATATCTCTAATAGATCTTGTAACTAAGATAGTAGATTTATAACAAAATCGGTTATAAATCTATCTATAAATATATGAAATGAAAGGATTTGGGAATACCCTGATTATACCAACACTGGTGTCTCATCTTTAAGCCATTAGGAGTAGGAGCAGCTCGAAATTGCTCAAACACATCTACAAACATACAAACAACACATTAGATAGAAACCTTAGTTTGTGAGAGAAATACGAGAGTAAAGAAGAAAGAAAGACTTATCTGTTTAAAGAAACACGAGAGTAAAAGTGAGGCTGGAGAGTGGAATCAATAGTGGGGTAGTGAAGAAAATAAGGGCTGAGCTTAGTAATCAATTGGGCTGTAGTTTAACAAATGAAGTTATCTTTGAATGTCAAGAAGGAATTCAATTTCTTGTATTTCCATATATTCATCTAAGTGAGCGATCGAAGCTTAGTAGAGTTGAATTTACTCCAAATTGGTTTACAACAACTTCTTTGTGCATTCGAACATTTCTTCTTGATTTGTACCTCCTTTGATTAGATCTAATTAAAATGCAATTCGCAGACATGCATAATAATAAAAACTCAACTCATGATTTAAACATTGGAAATTCTAGAAATAATCGTGATGCACGAAGATAGAGACAACTTTCTTATGTGGAGTCTGTAGAATAGAAGAATAAAGGCCTTTGCTTTAGGTGTGATGAGCCTTTTACTTCCATTCATAAGAGTCCTAACAGAACTCTTTTCTATTATAGTTCAAGACAAGTCCTAATTAAAAGATTCTCTCTATAACAACCCAAAAATTAATAATTATATTCAATTCTGTAATAATTGGTGTTAGAGCCAATCGTAATGAGCCAATTAAAAAAAAAATGCTACAGCAGCAATTTGAAGTATGACTAGTCTTTTTATCTCGAGATATATCAACTTTCAACACAACAAACAGAAAGGTGGTGAGAACATAAGAACACCAGTGACAACAAAAGCACTGTAGGTGAGGCAATGAGCTGAGTTAAAAAAATGATGCTTGATTTCTCTTTTTGTAAAAATTTAGGTATCATTTTTTACATTAACTCAAATAATAAGTTTTTGGGATTTTGGGATTTCTTTTTTTTTTTTTTTAAGTTTAGTGTGATTGAAGAAGAAACGAGAGAGAGAGAGAGAGAGAGAGAGAGAGAAAAGAAAAATAAATAAATAAACATGCTATGAGAAGAGAGAAATTATTTTTTTTAATCAAGTTCCGTGTTTGCGTTAGTGAATTGCCTCAAAAATGGTTGGATTCCATCCAAAAGTACCACACATGAAACAATTAAAAATTTTAGAAACTGTTGTGATACGAAATTTTTTTTAGGTATAATTTTGTTATAAACCAAAAGTTCATCCTGTATAAATCCAACTGTGGCAAATTATGGCTCAATTCTCGTCCTTTTATTTCGTGATAATGATGATTTGCTTTAGAAGAGAAATGGTTGCTAAAAATATTTTATGTTACCCATAATTTATACAAGTTAAACTCGCATGAACGACTTAGCAAATTTGAATGTAATACGAACACCTACTAATGGAGGAGCCAATTAACTAGGAATGTAATAGTTCTAATTACTATTATACATCTATTACAATGTTCATATAGTATACAAAATAAAGCAAGTGATTAATAAAATAAAAATAAAAATACGTATAATGTCCATTGTTTTTATTAAAGAGATATGATCCATTGTCTTTATTACAAAGAGATGATAATTCTATGTGTGATATATTTAAGATAGGAATATTTTATGATAAAAATTAAAAATAAACCATTGACTAATAATTTATGTGTATAGGGATATAAATTGCTATTCATTGTTTTATATAATAACAATTCGTTGTTAATTGTTATCCTTATCAATTAAACACTGAAATAACAACTTTATGTAGAATGAATAGGGAATAGATAGTTATTCCCATAAAATGATGGGTTGTCCTAGCCTTGGAAAAACACATCCGGCATTCCATATTTTGTTGACAAAATATCTATTAACATCTTTATACATCATTGTCTTGACTTTATGCATGATGTCTGCACGTTTGGTTCACTGGAATGGAATTGTACTCCACCTTATTACCACAGAATATCTATTCATTGTAAAAAATTCTATCAAAATAATGTCTATTCCATATAATACATATATAAGGAATCCTCATTCCTTTCATTTACTGGAGAAATAGCTATTCCTGACAAAAAATATATTTGTTCCAAAAATACCCTAATGATAAAATATGGAATTGCAATTCCTTTGTAACCTCGTTCTATTCTAGTGAATCAAACATGCAAAAGAATTGGACTATGTAGATGTTTTTTCACCTTAAGTTAACTAATGCACATGCTATTTCTAAGACCTAGTCTTGATTGGTTGCTCGAGCAACATTTCATTTGTGAAGTATAATCAATATGTGAATGTTATTATAGTCATAATTGCTAATGTAAAACACAACCAATTATAAATCCGAGACATTAGTTTTCTTAGTGAAAAATTTATCCTCATGAGAAATAATAAAGTATTCTAGCAAACGATGCAACACAAGTGGCTACTAGACTACTAGCAATTACTGGATTGGATAAGGCTTGATACAGTTAAAAAGTACACACTTTTCTTGCATAGATTATATTCACTATACTCTTAGCAATTTTCTTTGTTGGTTTCGATTTGAAATCAAACGAATAATTCTAAAGGTTATTCTTGCCTGGATATTATTGGATTAACATCGCATTCATGATGTATGTCCATAATGCTAATGTTTTTATAATTAGGATTCATTTTTTTTCCACACAAACTTTCATACATTGTGATCAAGAACTTGTTATTATAAAACTCTTCAATTAAAGAAATCAAACTCATGTCAAATTCAAATCGCTTTATTAAGAATTAATTGATTTCATCAATGCAAAACATGATTAAGAATTTGTTATTGTTAGACTCCCCCAATCAAATGGTTACTAGGATTGGATTGAACTTATATAAAGGGCAAATAAAGACTTTTTATTTTACTTATCTATTAAACTATTTATTCTAAACCTTTAAAAGAAGTAGTGGGCCACATGGTTAATACAAATATTTTTGAAAAATATAACAAAATGAAATAGAATATCAACATATCATGAAGCACATTAACAATTTGCATATATCTAGATTACAAAGGACACAATTAAAGATGAAAAGACTTTGTGTTGCTAATATGATTCCACATCATCCTATGGTCCTTAAGAAAGAGCAACTTGAATCTACACCACTATCTTCATTAGGCCCTTCTGCTTTAGGTCCTTTCATTAAGGCTCTAAGCACTTCTCTTTGATCATAAAAGAAATCTTCCTTCACAATCTTCTCATTCTTATCCAATTGTGGAATAAAAAAGAATGTGGGATGTCACAATCTATTTGATAAGTCAAAAGTAGTGTGCATAATATTATTACACGTACCTTAATAATGCCCCATGAAAGTCCCCTCCATATAACCTTAGTTCCTAAATTTGTAGTAGATTACTGGTAGCCCGAAATAGACCTAGAGAACTTCAATAGAAAAACCGTGTAGAATGGTTGTTATGAAGGCTACATGAGAAGATCTATAAGTCTCTTGTGGTAGGTTGTAGAGCCTCATCTCCTTTGATAATGCAGATTGCATAAAGAAGTTGTATCCTCCACCAATTTTCTCAATATCTTCCAAATGCATTGTCTTCCTTCTTAAATCAAAATGTGTAGATTCAACTTATCACGAACTAGGGAATTTGATCAAGCTATTTAAACTTTTAAATCAATTGATTATAATATACATATCGTTTAGGCTTAACTAAGCTTCGTAGGATCAATTGATTTGAAATCATCAATCAAACCTGTGAAACAACTCCATTTCGATGGTCTTGACAAGGTTTTGCACCTTTTCTTTGAGTGAACCTAATGGCCATATCTTCAAAGCGAAAGCAAACTCTAACTTAGGATAGTAATATGCAAATTAAACGTGACATAAACCTTTGTTTTGCCTTCTTAAAGAGTTTGTGGACAACATCATAATTTGCAGTCCACTAAATCTCCATTTGGTATCCTTCTCTGCTTCACCATAGATATGAGCGGTATTTATCTCCCTCTAAACTAAAGCATGTCATCTTCTTGCTCCATAATATGAATATACCAATATTGAAATATCCCGAAAATTTCTTACAAGTAAATTAAAAAATAAAGAAGATAATAACAATTATATTGGAATAAAAATTATATAATAAAAATAAATAACTAGTATTCAATATATATAATGTTTTGAATATAGTAGTACAATAATTAGGAATCTAATATTTACGAGAACAAGTAATTTAAAAAGAAAAAAGAGGGAGAATATTAATTAATATACATCACATTGTATAAAACAAGTAAGAAGAAGTAAAAATGACAATTTTGGTAGTAACTTACTTAATTAGTATAAGACACAAGGGCATATAAGTAATTTCTATCCAAACATGTAATTGCACATTTAAGACATCCACCTTCATGTAAAAACCACAGTTTCTTGTTTTCCTCTCATTACTCATATTATTAAAACTTCTTCAAGAAGTTTATTCTCAAAAACTCTCTAAATTCTATTAGAAGAAAAACAAACAAAACTCTCTCTCTTGGGATTTAGAGATCTATACAAGAAAAACCAAGAGAAAAAGGTAAGAACAAATTTCCTAGATTTCTTAATCTTTTAATCACAATACTAATACCAACTTTATCTTAGGATAATTAAGAATCAAGGGGAGGGAAGAGGTGTGCTTAAGAAGCTTTCACAACCAGTAGTCCCTTAATTGGTGATGGTAGTAGTAGTTTAAATGTGTTTCTTTTCATCATAGGTAAGTAATTTAACTTATAATCTTGTATACATGGATTATGTTGCTAAGATTAATGATTGAATACTGAAATCATTGATTTTGATATTGGATCTATAGATTTAAATATGGATAATAATTAATATTAGTTTATGATGATGTTTATGTGTTGGAAATTAGGAAAAACTAATGTGATTAGTGATTTTTTGATCAATAATACGTGTTTTAAGTTATAAAGCTTAGATATAAGGAATTATTACAAGGAACAACATTAAGTAAACATGTTTGGGATGATTTAGGATTGGATGATGAATAATATTAGTTTATGTTGATGATTCCATGCTGAAATTTAGGAAAGACTTGTGTAATTGATGATTTTTTGATTATTAATTCATGATATTTAATTCGTAAATATAAACTAAAGATGGTGTTACATGAAATTAATTCTAATTAAATAAATATGGAATAATTGTAAATAAAATATTTTCTTATTAAAATATAAATGTTAAGATGAATAATTAATTGTTTGATTTAGGAATTTATTTAATGAAATAGATACAAATAATCACTTATAAGGAGAAATAAACTATTAGGAAGCTAGTTTAGGTTCCATGGCTTATATAGAGTAATGTTAGACCATGAAGGATGTGGATAGACTAATCATATCTTAAATGAATAATTTTATTTAATAAAATTTTATTTGCTTAGTTATAAGCTGTATTAATGGGAATAATACCTTAAGGACTTAATAACCATAAAGTATGGTCAAGTGATTGGTTTGGGTATATAATGAACTTACGTATATATTAGATGATTAGACACTAAAATCTATTAGAACATGATATTATATTATAAGTTAATAATCTAAATAGGAATTATGTGGAATTTTAATATAATAGATAATATATATAAAGATTGACTTAGAATTTATTAATAATTAATCAAGTAGGATGAATAATAGAGTTGGTGACTTAAAATTTATGAGATTACTTTCTTATACATATTCTCAATCTATGGATATTCTATCATTTGTTTGTGGTGGAATTTTCTACTTGAGTACAGGTATGCAGTGACTTAGGTATTGCTTGTAGCATAGACATTTTAAAATGGATTAATACTTAAAGATGACTTAATGATTGCTTGAGTGTACTTTGTTGTTTAATTTGGCTAGGGAAGCAATAACCTTACGTGGCAGTGCCAACCCTTATTTTTATATGGTACATCAAGATTGCTTGACGGGTAGCTAATAGGGTAAACGGTATCGAGGTAATGTCTAGCTATCGAAAAGAAGTAATATAGTGTGACTTATGTTAATAAGACTGAATGAGTTGTATTATATTATGGACTATGATAGGTAGAGATAAGTAACGACTGTGAACTTAGATAAGGTAATTCCTTAGAACTTTTTCCAAGAGATATAGGTACTTGTGCTACCTATATTAATCTCCTAAGCGATTACTGCTACTCAGGACCCCTAGGTTTCCAGTCGTTACTGAAGTATGAGTGCTCTATTGTTGATTTGTTTCATCTAAATTAAAGATATAAATTGATGATTGTTGCATGTGCATTAGAATAGGAGTGTGTGATTATACCGTGTGCTTGTGTTGTTATTGTACTGGGTTTCAACTCATCCCTTTCTTTTACAAGTAATGATGATGTTGCCGATATAGAGGCTTGACTACCTATGTTATGGGTTTAATGTTTGTGAGAAATAGGACGAGCTAGACATTATATGCCTTGGATATTTTTATATTGTTAATCTGAGAGTTTAATATTTGTGTTGTGAGGTTTTTGATGCATTATTGAGAGATTATTTACTATTATTTATGCAATTTAAATAAGAATTTATTATTTTAAAATTGGCTAGAAACTCACTTAATTAAGGATAACATTTGCATACATATGTGACGAAATTATTAGCGTTCTCTGCTTTATTTGAGACATGACAAATATATTGAACCTCTTTATATACGGGGAGAAAAAAAAAAAAAAAAAAAACCTTACCAACTTTGAATAATTTAGGAACCTACTCTCCGGATTCTTAGCAATAGTGATAATCTTAAAAAAGAATAAAAAAAATATAATTAGTCAAGAAGTGATGCAGTTATGCTAATATTTTAGGGTTTACTTTTTGTTGTTGCAGTAATTGATTGCTAGTTGTTTCTTGATAACATTAAAAAAAATTATATTCAAAGAAGCTGATTCCAAGTCAATTTGGTTAAGTTTCTACCTAAGTCTCCCTTATGAATATCTAAATCCAAATACACATGATCATCCAAGTTAAATTGTTCCAAAAACTACTAAAGTTACGAACGCATTCCAAGTTCTCAAATTAGTAGGTAAGCTTTACACCCTTAAAAAAAAGGTAGACATCCACGAAGTTTCTTCACTGCGGTACTAAATCAGTATTTTGTATTAATTATACATTTATTGATTTGATTCTTAAACCACCGTTTATTGATTTCCAGCCATATCGAGAAAATTTCCGAATCAACCGATGACTTGGTTTTAAAAAGATGGTATATTGTTTACATAAATTGAAGATAGCAACTTGATACTAGACTAGGAGGAAAGTTTTCATTAAAAAAAAAAAAAGATTTTTAAAGACAAAAATTTTACGATAGAAAATTTGTAAAATAGCTTATAATTTTATAGGTCAAACCAGCAACGATGATTTTTATGATGGAAATTCTGTTTAAAGATAAAAAATTTATCTATAAAATCCAATTTTCTTGTAGTATTTATATGATAAAACTTTTTGGAGGCCATCGGTATGCCATTTGAAAATTTAAAAAACAATTGGTTTTGATAGTTTTTAAGAATAACTGGACTATAACAATTTACCCCATCCTCATTTTCAAGGACTAAAATCACTATGTTGAATGGATAAAAAAATTGTCATTTACAAATTATTGTGACCCGCTACATGAAGGTCAAGGACTTTGAATGATCAAGACTACGTAAGCACATGAAGGCTTTGTTTGGTATGATGGAATGAATTAGGAAGAAAGAATTATGAAAGGGTGGAAAGTAGAGGAAATAATTATTAGATGGATTTATATGTTTGAGTAATAAAAGGAAGAAAAATAGATGGAGTTTGAACTATTACAAAACACAAAATACAACAAATAATAAACTACTTATATGTACCTCAAAGATAATAAGTAATTTAAAAAAAGGTATAAGATTAATTTAAAAAAAAAATTATTTCCCTCCTAATTCTCTCAATTTTGAAGGAAATAAAAAAGTGGTGGGACCCAGAGAAAGATATTACATCTATTTCCCAAGCTAGGATGAACATCTCTCTCATTTTTCTTTAGCACTTTTCACTTTTCGGCTATGCTTGGCAAGGAGGAATTGGGAGGGAATGATTAAGGAGGGAAGGAAATGAGGGGGGATTGAGCTCCATTTCCCTTTTTTTTTTTTTTTTTTTTTGAGAGAGGGAAAAATGAGGGGGATCTGGTCTTCACTTATTAGACAACTTATTTAGAAAGTTATTTAAAGTACATTAAATACTTTCTTTTACTAAGAAACTCTCAACTTTATTAATGAATTTCTTTAAGAAGGTTACTTAATAATTTTTTTTCTTTTACTTTTTTTAGTTAATGTGTATCACATTCCACTAATACAAATAGGGAGAGAGAGCAAACAATTTACTTTTTGAGCTATTAGCTAAGGAACTCTTGGTCTTGATTTCCGTGTCAAGCAATTCTTCTAGTAACTCTTTTTGTTGGTTATTTGGGCTACTTAGCATGAGTTCTCATGTCAAATAACTCTAATAAAGTTGGTCTTATAGGACTTTATTTATTTAAGAGATAAACAAATTATATGTGTGATTTGTTAACAAGAAATTAGTAGAAAATATACACTAAAGTTAATATGATTTGTCAATACTTATAACCTAGAGGTAGGATACTAGTCATTCAATTATAGGAATTGGTTTGAATTTTTTTAATAATAATAAAACAATATGATACATAAATTTAGTGAAAAAAAAAAGACATGTCAATCTACATTTTTTTAAAATGAAAATGTAAAGGGTGTGAGGCTGTTTTTGGGAATAAGTCAACAAGTAGGATTGCAAAAGAGTGGAGTTGATACGGCATAATACTAGATTAGAGCTTAAGCTAGGTTCTAAATTTCAAAATTCGAACTAAGTTGAAGTTAAAATTTTAAAATCAATCTTGACTTGAAGTAAACAAGTTTGTTTTACTAAATTAAACTCATTTAGGCTCCATTTGTTAAAAAAAATGTATTTTTTTTCTATTTAAAGTAATATCAATATTAAAATTTAGCTTATACTTGATTAATATTTATACTTGGTTCGAGTTAGGTTAAGCTTACTAACTAATCGGCTACATAATGTAAAACTTGAACTTAACTTGATAAACTATTTAAATAGTTTAAGATCAAGTTTAAATACTATTCATAAATTGAATTAAAGTAAACATTAAGTTGAGTTTAAATAGTCTACGAAATAGTTTGATTAGTCTTTACTCCTAGTCATAAGTGAAAGGTAATTAATTTTAGATAATGTAGGAGATGATTTGGAAATAGGGTTTAAAATTGGAAAGAAAGGCTTTTGTAGGTATTATACATTGCAAGGCCTAATTTTTTAAAATAAAAATGCAATTAAGATTCTTTTTTTCTTTCTTTTTTTCCAGATATACATGCTGAAATATTTCAAAAAGTATTTCATAACAAAAAATATTATAGTAAATAGATAACAAAAAATCCATTTCTTTTACGTCATTTCAAGCTTGAATACCCGCCCCTCTCTCTGTAAAACTTTCATTAAACGCAATCTTTATTTGTAAGAGTTTCACGTAGGATTCACAATTCCTCTTAAAATAATTTGAGGTACACCAAAGATTCTCTGAGAAGGTAAGATGCATGAACCTTTTCTTCTAATGTTCTTTGATTACATCTATTAACTATTAGTAATCCTTTTGAACTTCTTGATAGGGACTGGTAATAGCATAATCAACAAACAAGATATCATAAATATTAAGAAAATTATAAACTTTTTATCTATCATTTATAAATAATCTCTTATAGATTGATTGTGTGTTATAATCCCACATTGATTTTATAAGAAATTGTAGAATGACACTTAAGTCTAGAGGATTCTTCTACTTGATAAGCTAGTCTTTTGGATTGAGCTCTTTCTTTGGACTTAGTATCTAATATTTGGTACTCTTATTGAGAGACTGACGCTAGGGGAAAGGGCAACCTGAAAAAAGGCTATCTAGAAAAGGGCTAGAGTGCAGCCATCTAGAGTGAAAGCCATCCAAAGTGGCCCATCGAGGGTGTCGGCTGCTCAAGAGATGGGTAATGTTATGATCTCATATCGGTTTCACGAGAAATTATGGAATGGTACTTAAACTTAAAGGATTCTCTTACCTGATAGGTTGGTTTTTTGGATTGGCCTCTTCTTTTGAACTTAGTATCTAATATTGTGACACAATCTTATTATTGGTAAGAAATTAAGAGGAACGACTATGGGAATCTTCACTGTATGAGTTTCTCATAATAACAATTAAACATCATGAATAATTCACCCATGATAATCAAATTCGTGATGTTGTAACTATTGACAAAAGAGCTAATTTTGAGAGGAAAGGGATGGAACAATAAATGTCGCTTCAATTCTCCAAGTTGAGGTAGCACTTCTTTATCTAATCTGGTTTTGATACATCAGTGGATTGTTGTATAAAATTAGAATATAAAATGAAATGCGAAAATAGTTACAAGAATATAAAACGAAATATAAAATAAGATCATAACGTATAATTGAGGTTAAGGAAAACTTGATAGGAAATCAAAAGAAAAACTAAAGTTGTTTATGTCATTATTCTAAAGACGGAACTTGATAATGATTTTAGAATAATAATCAATGATTCACTGTAAAATTGGCGAAAAGTGAATTAGAGGATGAATAACATGACAAGCAGATAAAAGATTGGATTTTTTTACGCAAAAGACGACGGAAACACCCCAAAATATCGAATCAGTGTTGGAAGGACCTTGGACCAATTAGGGAAGGAAATGTGGCTGAAGAAGACGACTGGACCAAGCCGGCCGATTAGCCATTCGACTGCCATTGGCTGACCTCGCACGCCTGATTGGCGACGCTCCAACCCAATCCCTCGGTCAAAGTCGATAGAGAATTAAACTATAGATGCGCGCAACTTTAGTTGTTTTTGGAAATTAAAAAAAAAATTCTAAATTGAAAATTTGTGTAAAAAATTAGAAATTTAGGTTATATAATCGTTTGATAATTTTTTGCTAACACAAAATTAAATTATTTCATGATAAGAATGAATTTTAAAAAAATACACAAACACCAAGTTCATGACTACTACAATGTTATTTATTACTTGCGCATAATAGGTTTAGTGGTGCTCGAAAATACTTGCAAAAATTTTTGGAACAATCTGTTTTGAAAAATGTTTTCCAATTGTTATATTAATGATTTTAATGTGTTATGTGATTGTCTAATGCATTAGTTATAAGCAGGCATAACCAGTTGAGGTTTTGTGATTGGTTTAATGATTTTAATGGATAATGTGCTATGTGATTCTCTGATGTATTAGTTATTTTAAGTTGAATATGGTGTGACATGTGTGACATCATATGTATGCATGTATGCGAAAAGGATCTTTTTGTTGATGGTGGGACTTACAATGGCTATAAAAATGAGATGACTTAGTAGGGGCACAATGCTAGTATACCGTTGCTGCATAAAAAAATCATCAATATACAAATTGAACAAAATTAATTATCAACATCTTATTATAAAATCGCTTTTGTGAAACAAAGTATCAAATTCTCTATACAAATTACGTAAATAAATTACAATATCAAGTTTCAATATCATTGCTATATCATGAGTCTCAAAAACTATATATATACATATATTACTGGTTTTAAACGCGATATAGATCTACATATATTGCTTGTTTTAAATGTGATATAGATGCTATATCACTTTACCAACACGCAATAGACATGCATGTATATTTCTGCCATGTATCTAGTTTTATACACATGATTTTGGTATTGTATTTCAGTAATTATTTTTATTTTGATGTCATTTAAGTAATTAGTTTCAATTAGTGTTCTAAATAAGAAATTATTTTTACTTAATTAACTATGTGAAATAGGGATTTCCATTTACTAATTTTGTACGTGGAAGCAAACACAAGATTCTTTTATAGGAGTTTCAACAAACATGTTTCTAGCAGCCTTAAATGCACATGCTTTATTGTGTTTTACCTTATAGATGACGATTATTTTATCTCAAAGTGTTATATTTAGATTTTTAGGTTTGATATTGAACTATATAACCAATAGTTTTATAACATAATAGTAATAAAACACTAATATTTCAAGTAGGATGAAATAAATTCAAACCCCTTCCATTATAATGCCTAAAAAAAATTAAATTATGTAATATTTGTCCCTACTAATATGATTTTGAGCCATACGACTAGTATAATATAGTAGTTTTAGTATTATAAAACTTTAGTGATCGGAAAAATACATTCTTAAGTCTTTTCACATGTTCTTAATATACACCTATAATTAATCACATTTTTTAAATGTAAATTAAGAAATAGAAAAAGCAGAAATTGAGTTATCTAGAATAAGAACATAATCGCTTAATATCTCGAAGTGTGATGATTTTGTAATATACAACCCAACCTTTAATTCAAACTGAATGAGAAAATGACATTAATGGAAAATGATGATAGGACGTAATTAAGGAACATATTTGCAAGTATATTAAAGAATATTATTGATTTTCAAATATTGTTTATTTTTTCCTCCATTAGTGTTACTTCTAATCTCCTCAAGTTCATGCACAACAATTATTTTATACAATTGAAAATTCAGCTTTATGCAACCAAAAAACAAAAAAACCACAGCCATTTTTCTTTCACTTTTTTTTTTAATTTTATTTTTCTTTTCTTTTTCCATCTTTTTATATTGTTGTTTCTTTTTCTCAATCTATACATATTGATGGAGTTTAAATAATAATTCTATGTTCTTAATACTCTTATGACTTAATATTTTTCGTTATTTCATTATTAGCAATTTTTCAACCCAACACATGTATGAAACGAATATCGAAGAAAAGGTACATATATTATACGACGTGTATATAAGGATGATTTGCATTTTATACATACATGTATGTATGTATTTCTTAAAAGTTAAAAAGTATAATACATCGTATCCAAGAAATATACTTGTTAAGAAAGCTTAAGACAGCAAAAGCTTATTTTCGACAATAGATGGTCCCTTTATTAACCATGGGTTTATTGAAGCACTTACCTGCATTGAAAACCATTACAAAACAGAAAAGTGTACATAGAAAGCATACGACGTATTTAACTCTAAAAATAACTACTTCGGTGATTTCTGCAAATGGTGATCGCAAAACGGGGTAATTTCCAAACACTAATAAGGTGAAAATATCTTAAAAGCATTACCTCTGTCAACTTAGGTCCAAGCTAGCTTGTTGGTTTATGATTGTTTTGGTGTTTTTTTTTTTAACTAATTTTAATTAGATTATTTGTTAAAAAATATAAATATAAATAAAAAAATAGATATTTTTACTTATGAATAAATCAAACATACCAAATATAAATAAAATACAAATAAAAATCAAATAGTCCAATCAGTAGATAATATGTAACCTTTAAGTAATATATACCTTCGTAGATATAATTTTTTTTGTTATTTAACACCTTATAATTCCCCCCATTATTTTACTATTATTTATAAGGTGAATTGAACTTCCACACCATATTCCCCCTTTATAAGCAGGTTTGTACGACAGATGTAAAGATTATGTTCACGTTCTTAATTATGAGGTAACTTTGATTTTTTTTTTTTTCCTGAAATAGGGCACATTTTAAATTAATTCCAGGTTTAGTGAAGGATGTGTTTCTTCTTTT
The DNA here is from genome assembly GCA_024138025.1 of Combretum micranthum. NCBI lineage: Eukaryota > Viridiplantae > Streptophyta > Magnoliopsida > Myrtales > Combretaceae > Combretum > Combretum micranthum. Next base: position 130,231 of record JAMXBD010002214.1, on the reverse strand, counting down.
TTTTTTTTTACTTTTTTTTTAAATAAGAAATGAAATGGAAAAAGGAAAAAAAAAAGCATGAGAGAAATGTGGACGAGCAGCGTATTAAAAGAAAAAGTTAAAAGGAAATGATGAATTTAATACATAAAATTCACATAAGAATTTAATATCATATTTCAACTTTAAAATAGTTAATTTAATTCTTAATTAAACATTTTATAGCTACTTATATTGTCTCAATTACATGGTTTTTTTTTTTTAATTCAATGATACACTTTTATGTCAATAAACAAAACAAATTATGTTAGAAAAGTAGTAAAAATAATCATATAAAAATTATATTAGATATTAAATTAATTATTTTAAAATTTAAATATTAAATTAAATTAACCATAAAATTCAGGTATTTTAACATTAAAAAAACAACCTTTTCATGGTTTTATTTATTTATTATTATGGACAAAAAAAAAAAAAAAACCTTTTCATGGTTTGTGGAATTGCGATGGAGAAGCGATTACTCTAGACTTCCAGTACCCAAGGAATGGCACGTAATTTGAGAGGACGCTGGTTCGAATACACTGTTTTAAGGACTTGGGAACTAGCTAGGTCAGTCCACGTGGTCCATTAGTTGCTGATGATGAAGTCTTGGGAGAACATATCCGGCCGTCCCAATCTGCTTATTCACGTTTGTTACTTTAAAAAGAAACGGATAAATAACCGGACGATGTCCGAGAAAAAATAAAATATGCAATCAACGGTGTTGAATTTAAAATTGATTCATTTAATAATTTAAATAATTTTTTATATATTTTACTATCACATTTATTATATTAATTAAAAAAATCTTGTAAAATAATAAAGTTAGCCAATTCGATGTAGGTATCATTTGTATATATAAAAGATTTTTTTAAATATTAAATTGATCAATTGTAAATATCAAATATCTAATTATATTTTGTTAAAGTTTAGGCATCATCTGGGATATTAATCCAAAATGAAACGAAAAAATCGAATAACAAAAAAAATAGTTTATTTAGGAGGAATGTCTATTTAAGCTTTGCCAATTTATACAATAAGTTATGAGCCTGTTTGGATTGTCAAGTATTTGATCTATATTGGTTCAATATCAGTTTGGTTTGGTTAGTTTAGGAGTAAAATTTTTAATTTTTCACCAATGTCATATCTGTATCAGTTCAGTATCTATCTAATACTAACACAATGCCAAAAAAACGAACCAGACAAACCCTATGTTGATGGTCTAATATGGAGCAAGGACCTCCCAAATCTAGTCTAACCCATTAACTAATTAGGCCTACCATTTAAGCCAAGGGCCTATCTGCATTAGCAACGACTTAGTACCTATCGAAACACCCTCACCATAACCTGGTATCCGACCGACTCCTATGTCACTCAATTGGACCTCACTAAATGTTTCTCGACATATCTTCCTTAGTCATATTAAGCACATTCAAGTATAGTTAACCATCCCCATCCACCACAAATTGTTGCCAACTTCCTACCCATCCACTATATTATGATCCCACGACACTGCCAATCGCCAAGGATCTACTAACTATAATTAACTTCTCTCCCTCCATGGATAGGTAATGTCACAAACATAAATCTTTATACATATAATTTGCTTCCCTCTTAAACAATGACAACATACCACTAACCACATTCTATCTGTATGCCCAGTTTTATCAAAGTTCAAACCTGATTCTCCATTATCGTCTCCATCATATTCGAACTAGCGTTAGGTTAAAATCGTGAATAGTATTTAAACTTTTATAAAATATGTTATTAGGTGTCTCAACGTTGAAATGATCAGTTTACTAATTGAAAAAACTTTTTGTGCACATCAATAGTACATCGGTCAAATTGGCTAAAATTGTCATTCTAATGGTGTTTTTCATCAATATGACAGAAAACTGTAAGCATACATGAAAAGTTCTTTTAGATATTAAATTAATTAATTTCAAAATTCAAGTTCTAAATTAATCAATCTCAAAATTTAGATATTTAATTGCATATTTTACAAAAACTCAGTACCGTTTGCAGCATTCACCCTTTATACAATTAAGTACCTAAAATGTAAAATTTTTAATTTACTACATAAACTTCACTTGTTTTTGCAATTAGTTACTAAAACTTTATCAAATTTTATAATTAGCTACTTGAATTTTTCTTTTTTTTTTTGGCAATTAAGTACCTTATCTAAGTATTATAAGTGAACTCAAAAAGTTTGTAATTATAAATATATATATAACGATTATTTATAGGAATAAAAGATAATTAAATTAAGTATGAATTAATAAAAAAGATTGGAATTGAAACTTCTCTTTTGAAAGAGCATAATTGATTTTTTTTTAATTGGAATCATCAATTTTAAAGAAACGTAATTTTTACTTATTAAAATGCTTTTAAATATGAAAAAAAGAAATGAAACCGGTTATTTTTTATTTTTATATATCTTGGTAGCTTTCTAAGTTGTTGTCTCGACTTTATGCCAAGTTTAATAAATGAATGAAAATTATGAAATTTGGTACTTGAACTTTATACTAAAATTCAATTTGATATCTAAACATTTTAGTGATAAATTTAATATTTAATCGAACTTTTTATAGTTATTTTTACTAATTTACTAACATTGTTTGTTTTTTCTTTTTCTTGATGTAGAAGAAGTAACATGTTAGTATTAAACAATATTAGGAGAAATAGTAAAAATTCAATGATATGTTATCTGTTCCATGTTAGTAAATAGAGCAAATTTTATTGAGAAATAGTAAAAATAACCAAAAAGATTTTGTTGACTATTAGATTGATCATTTCAATATCAAAATTAAATTTTTATATAAAGTTTAAATACCGAATTTCACATTTGTCCAAAAAAAAAAAAATAAACTAATAGCAGATTTTTGCTTTTTACTCTATACTATCTGATACACTTGCTATTTCTAAAGGCTAATCTTGACCAGATGCTGGAGCGAGGTTGCATTCATGAATTACGTCCAAGATGATAATGCTATTTTTCGGTGGATATATATATATATCGATAAAGTCAGGACATAAAGTCCAATACGCACTCGGAAGTCATATATGACCATCCACTGTAGGGAGAAATAAAAGAAACCGAAAAGAATGGAGTCTACATATTTGCAAAGGAGCTAATATCTTTGTGTAACAGAGGCACTAGACATTATCACGGGGCGATTTCGAACCGTGAATCGTTTCGAACCGTTTCTGGTGGTTCGGTATCCAGAACCGCCCCATTGGGGACAGTTATGAACCGCCGAAGGACCCACCGAAACCGGCGGGTCTTAGCATTTTGTCCACGTGGAACCGGTGGTTCCACCGGTTTCAACCCTCCATACAAAAAAAAAAAAAAAAAAAAAAAAAAAAGAAAACGCACACACACACAGAGAACATGAAATGATTTTGGTGTTGGGGGGAAGGGGGTAGGGGACCGTCTGTTAAAAAAAAAAAAAAAAATTTGGTTCACTTTCACGTAGAACCAGAACCGTCAGAACCGTTGGTTCCGTGGAACCAGCAGTTTCGGTTTGGGTCCGGAATCGACCCAACCGACCGATGTCAAAGAGGCACCACAAAATTATGAGGAGCAAAACCCATTCGTGAACCTTCCTCCAAAGAAAACACCCATGATGCTAGCCGATTCGCCACAAAATTTGACTCCCTTGAGGCATGTAATAGCTGCACATTTTTCAAGGGCTTGACAACTTTGCCTGCAAGCATGTAGTGAAGAAACATCCTTAATTTGTGCTTTTAAACCAGAAGTGCTTTGTAAAAATTGAACAATAGTAAGTGAATCAGTAGTGAGTTCCACTTTGGATAAAGAAATTTGAAGCGCCATTTTTAGCGCAAATTAAATAGCCCACAGCTCGGCTTGCAATGTTGTCCTTCGGCCCAATTTTCTCGCATAGCCAAAGATCCAAGCACCTGTTTCATCTCTGATAACAAAACTGAAAAGTAGAAAAACCATTGGAGGATACGGAAGCATCCGTGTTAATCTTCAGATTAATGTCATAACTAGGACTTGAATTTTGACAAAATATGCAATTAAGTGTTTAAAACTTTGAAATTAATCAATTTAATATCTAAATTTTAAAATTGATAAATTTAGTAATTAAAAAAACTTTTTGTGCATGTCATTTCTGTCAAATTTTTTGAGGTACTAAATTGATTAATTTCAAAGTTTAGGTATTTGATTATATATTTTGTTAAAGTTCAGGTACTATTTATGATATTATCTCTTGAGTTTAATCCAGTTGTGTCCTGGATGAAGCTGAGCAGACCACCAAATTGGCATTTGACAGGATAATTTGCATCTTTTATCGCAAACCCAATACTCATTGGCTGAGTTTCGTATTCGTTCATGGAGAACAAGTGGCTGTACTGAATTATTATGAATCATATTATCTCCATCAGTCCAAATGCCAAGGAGAGCAAAGGCAAATATCACAGCCCTTGGGGCTTGAGGACTTCCATTGATATATGTATATCCATATGCGATTGTAATGTAAGCACTTCGTCCATTCCCAAGTATATCTCAAAGAAAGACAGTCTCTAAGTGCATTAGTACATCTTCCAATTGAAGGTGGCATCCGGGACAATATAATCAATACGAAGAATGTAGTTCAAATTTGCACCTATGGGAAGAACATTATGAATATCCTGATAGTGAAGTGCGAATGCCAGAAATCAAACTAGAAATTTGTATCTTTGCATTCTCCAGAAACTAAAATTCTTTCCTCTTATGTTGGACAATTCTGCTGCGAGTTCTTTCCAAACAGGGGAATTTGAAGCTGAGATTATGAAGCCCGAAGCCAACTGATTCTTGTATCGTTGATGATCGTAATTACGAATCTTTTATATGGATTACTCTTATATAGACTTAAGCACATATGAATCATTTATTCTGATCCATAGATTCGTAGGATTCACACAAAAAAAGTAGTAGCTCACAGAGTCTTTATTAAAAATTTCGAAAAATACAGCAGAGTGAAAAGATGAAGAAACGAAGAAAAAAGTTGAACCACAGCAGCTTTTTGCATTTATGTAGATGACATACAACTCAATTGAAAGATGAAAAGATTTTGTATCTTGCTGGTACATTCCCACTTCATCCTGTGCCCTTCAAGAAAGGGCAACTTGAATCTGCATCAGTATCTTCTTTAGCCTCCTCTATTTTAGGTCCTTTCATCAAGGCTCCAAGCAATTCGCCCCGATCGAAGAAGAAGTCTTGCTTCACAATTTTCTCATTTTCATCCATCTATGGGAACTACAGAGAATGTGGGAAGTTATAATCTGTAGGATGAGCTGTTGTGGGGAAGAAGGAAAAAAAAAAAAAAAAAAGAAAGTATTAAGTACCTCAATGATGCCTATTCCAAAGTTTCTACCGTTTCCCAGTTGGAGCATGACCTTTGAAAGGGCCCTCCATATGTCCCCAATGCCTGAATTTGTAGCAGATTACCGGAGGCCCCGAATAAACCTGGAGAACTTCAAGAGCAAAGCCGCGTGGAAAAGTTGTTGTGAAAGCCATATGAGAAGAGCTAGAAGTCTCTTGTGATGGATTGTAGAGCCTCATCTCCTCTGGCAGAGCAGTTTGTAGGAAGAAGTTGTATCCACCACCAATTTTCCCAACCTCTTCCAAATGCATAGCTTTCCTTCCTGAATCGAAACTTGTAGATTCAACTCATGTTGAGCTAGAAGAATCAACTAAATCGAGTAGTACAAGTTTAAACTTTTAGATCAATCAACTATAAAATATAATACCGTTGAGGCTTAGAGTAAGCTTCCTAGGATCAACTGTTTTAAAATCATCATAACCGGTCTTATGAAACAGCTCCATTTCGAATGTCTTCACAAGGCTCTGCACCTTTCCTTCGAGTGAACCTGGTGGCCATATCTTTAAAGCAAAAACAAGTTCAATTCGGAATTGTTATATATCTAAACAACAAATTATCAAGGAAACAAGGAAATTCAGCAAAGTTGAGCGTCCCAGCATTATTGATGACATGACATAACACAAACCTTTGTTCTGCCTTCCTCAAAGAGTTTGTTGACAACATCAAAATTTGGTGGTCCACCAAATCTCCATTTGGTATTCTTCTCTGCTTCTCCATAGATATGAGAGCGGTATTTATCTCCCTCTGAACTTGAGGATGCCATCTTCTTGCTTTACATCATGATTCTACCAAAATATAGAACCTCTCTATATAGAAAAAACAAAATGAAGCACCTTACCAACTTTGAATCATCTAGGAACCTACTCTCTGTATCCTTATCAATCACATAATCTTAATAAAAAATAAAAAATTAAAAATAAGCAGTCCAATGTTGTCGGTTCTGGTCTGAAAATTTGACCAAAACAAAATAAAGGGTTAAAAGTTTACAGGTAAAACTGGATTGAATTGAGATTGAACTATGGTTGAACTGATCAGCCAGGTCTGACGATACTACTTATATCGAAGAAGCTTATTTATTCCAAGTTAATCTGGTTCAGTTCCTACGCAGTGCATCCTCACGAATACATTCATCTAAATACATAGGCTCAGAAAAGTCAAACCATCGTGAAAACTCAAGAGTGATACCCAAGTTCCAATAATCTACTTAGTTGCACTGTTTAAAAGAAGTTGACATCCACAAAATGTCTTTCTTGTTGCTGTACCTAATCAGTATTTTGAATTAATGTACAATGATAATTATTTTCTTATACCAATTTATCACCTAATTTGATTCTTAAATTGCTGTTAAATCAATTCATATCAAGAAAGATCCAGAATCAATTGATGAATTACTTAAAAAAATAATTACAAGTTTATGTTAATTGAAGATACCAAAGGGTCTATTTGGATCGTCTGATTTTTAGTGGTATTACATCTGTATCAGATATGTATTTGTAACTTATTTATATCATATCTAAATCATATATGTATTGTATATATTTGATTTGTTTATCAGTAAAACTGTAAGTTTTTTATCAATATATGTTTCTTGACAATAATGCCAAAATGATCAGAATACGATAATACAAACAGAATTGATAATACTTTTTGAAGGTTATTAATTTGTTAAATTGAAAATTTTGAAATACCAGTTTGATTTGGATAGTTTTGTATGGAGTGACCATATATCGTAGTAAGTTTCCCTGTGCTCATCTTCAAGAACTAAAATGACTAGGTTGAATGGATCAAAATATCATTGTCATTGTCAATGACCGGTCCCAACTCTCATGGAGGCCAAAGAGTTTGAGTACCAACAGATTCCATTTTAGAAAAATGCTTAAAAAAAGTAAAAATAAAAAACATAAAGAAATGTTCATCTTGGCTTCCTCAAACCAGGACTCTTGACTATTCAACACTTGAAACGACATTGAGTTGTTAACAGGAAATTAGTTGAAACTACTAATCACATGATACAAAATTCAACATGATTGTTAAACAATTCGATCTATACCTTGTGAACGTGTTTTTTTCAATGAATATGTACTAGCAAGTGAGCAACGCGCTGATTTTGGGAGCAAGTTACCACGTAGCAGCAGGCTGGGGTGTTAAAAGAATCAACCGAACTGGATCAATTTATAACTAAATCAAACCAAATTACAAATATAATATTTAAATAATTTGATTTAAAAAATTCTTAATCCAAACTAATTCGTAAATTTATGGTTGATTTGAAGAAATAAACCAATCCAATCCATAAGACCATTTTAGATAAACATAAAAATATTTTACTTGTAATTATAAATTTTATTATGATGATTAATTAAAGGTCATATATGTTCTCATAATTTTATTCTGATATTTATTATATGATAAATATTGGTTAATAATAACTTGTCTTTTTTTGGATTCAAGATATATTCATCTGTTAATAACTTAATGATATTTTGTATTAATCGTTTGAACTTTGTCGATGTTGAATTTTGTTATTTAGTTATATATCTTATTATGTATTATTTTTTCATTATATATTTTATTAGCATATCATTTTTATTCATAAATGACTTTTGTTGATAAATGAATTTTTTTCTGTCAAATTTGTTAGTAGATGGTTGACTTGATATTTTTTAGAGAATTATAAATTATATTTTACTATGTATTAGTCAGTGAGTATACTATATTAGTTGCTAAATGATTTTATGAAGGATTATGCATTATGGATTATGAATTATGAATATGATGGATTTATAAAATATTTTGTTGAGATTTATAATATATACTTTGTAAAGTGATTTCAATATTTGAATATTTGTACAAATTTTAAATATTAGAACTAAGTTTTTTTATTAGAATTTTGATTTAATTCATAATCCGAACCTAACCAAATTGTTATTTAATGGTTTTAAAATTTTCTAATATGAACCAAATCATTATGTAACAGTTTTTTACAAAAAAAAAATAAATAAAACTACAAATTATGATTTGGTTTGACTTTAGTGAAAGCCATACCAATCGATTTGTACCCATCCCTGCCAGTGGGCATGGCAAATAAATAACTTAAGCTAATATAGCATTTGGAAGCCTTTTTTTTTTCTTTTTTTCTTTATTTTTATTTTTTTGTTGATGAAACCAATATTTTTGTATTTTGGTGACATTATTGGTGGGATTATTACTCATCTCTCAAGAAGAATAAATTAGATTTGAATCTCCACCCCGTAACATATTATTATTATTATTATTATTAAAATTTAAGTCAAATATATGATTTAATGGTTTATAATTTAATATATTCTTTTTAATTAAAATGAATGCAAAATTATTTAAATGTAGACTTTAGGTGAAACTATGAATTTACGCATATAATCATACATGTTTATGATTTTATCAATTTATATAATTTTATTTAATTTTTTATATTTTAATGAAGAGTAATATCGTGATTTTGATGATGGCAGCGACGGCGGCGGGAGCAGCAGCGGCAATAATAAGAAGTTACACTCGAAACATAATAAGTCTACTATTGGAGCGACAATCCCATTTTTCTTAATAATATAATACTCTAGACCGATACCTTTTAGACGGACATTAAGGAATGCCGGGATGCTATTTCATGCAGCTGTAATGTGGCAATTGTAAATAAAGTCTCACATCTAAGCTGTTGGATTAAGGCATTTAACATGGATCGTTGAATATATGCGGCATTATAATCCTAATGCGGTATCTTCAATAGAGTATTAGATTCTATCTTAATATGATATTTTTAGCTTGATATGGTATTATCATCTTAATGTATTCTAAAAGGAGTACCAACTTATTCCTGATGTGGTATTTATGTAGAGTACAACTTTTATCTACATGTGAAATTTTTGCCCTTACGTGATATTGTCATCTTCACGTGGTATTTTAAGTGGAGTACCAACTTTTATCCTGTTGTGGTAATTTTATCCTGATATGGTATTATTGTCATAATGTGGAATTTTAAGTGCAGTATAAACCTTGATCTTGATGTAGTATTTTTGTCCTAATGTGATATTATCATTCCAATGCGTTATTTTATTGCAGTAGCGTATTTTTTATTTTGCCTGTCTTTGTCTTTTTCTTTTTCGTTTTGCTTTTTATCTTTTGAACAACATGCATATTGATATATGTATGCCTTAGCGTTAAATATATATATATATAATAATATCATGGTACATATATATGTATAAATTAAATATTATAGTATAATTATAATATGTTATATTAATAGTCTAAATTGGAACATGAACCACCCGAACCAAGTCTAGCCCATGAATGAATTGCACTACTTAATTGGTCCTAGGCCCTTACCACATCAACTGCATCATTAGGCTTCACCTAGCCATCCATTACTCCAACTCAGCACCCAACTGCTACCCTCAGTGCTTTATCAGCTTTGCTTTCTACACCTCTTGATACTTATCACTCGGTCGGGTTTGCATGCACAATAGTAGAGTAGTAAGTCTACCCTACATCCTCTATAATTGTTGTCAACCATCCACTCTCTCACTCATCCATGATCCTATGGCTCTCGAAATTGTTAAACCAATTAGCTATAAATACCCCTCTTCTCTCTATGAGAACGGTAATGTCACACTCAATTCCTTATACACATAGTATCTGCTAGCCTGTTATTAGGATTGCTTAATTAAGCATTGGAGTGGCCACGTCATGCTCACACCTAGCATGCTACTAACTAAGTTTTCGTTTCATAAGCCTTCCACCATATCAAATGGTTCAAGTTTTCTATATCTAGCCTTTATCGAATTTAAGTAAGCAAAACATTATTTACTACTTTTCATGTTATATGTTTAAAAAAATGTAGACAATATGGTCATCTTTATAGTTTATTATAAACTACTGTGTATAATTACAATAGGTTATGTGTTATATCATATCTTATATATCATATGTAATATATATAATGCATGTGGTTGTACCTTACATAATGTGCATATGTTAAATTTTATTATACTACTACTACTACTATTACTACTACTATTACTACTACGACCACCACCACCACTACTACTTGCTATATATTGATTTGATTGCATGTGTCTAAAATTCACAATGGTATTCTATCGGATGATCAAGAAGAAGTTTCCTGTACTTAGTAGATCCACTTTCCTAAATAAAGAATAGGTACTAGACTATATAAGTTCTATCTTATTGGTTATGAAATCAAGTTAACTTCCTCTACTTTTACTCAATTCTTGTGATTACACATTTTAGCTTGTTTGTTGACTTATGTATTAGAGTAGTTGCGCCACACATACCCTGGCATGCATTAATTGGTTTCAACATTAAAGGCCCTTGTAGCTGTCACGAATTGAGTAGTGCCTTACAAAGATGAGCTGGTGCAGCAACAAAAATTAAGAAAGACTACCATAAAGAAACAAAAATGTTACAAGCGTAATGAGACTAATATGATATGTTATATGTGGGTTGCCAAGAAGGTTATACTAGTGTATGAATGGTATTTATGGATAATAGTGGGCGTTTTGAGCCTTTGTAAATGTAACATAAACAAAGGAAGGGACGATATAATATCTCGCATCTAAAATTTGGCTCATTTTTTAATTAACTATATATACTTTCAAATTTTCAATTTTGTGATCTAATTCGACTTTTTAAGGTTATTTACACTACATATGTTAACTTTGCATTGAATTGTTTTTTCAGTTAGCTTTTCTGACTAATAGTGGACTACTATATATGATTTTCTTTGTTGTCGTTTTTTTTTTTTTTTTTTACAGTTGTGGATTATCATTTATACTAGCTTCATCTTATATGATATCATTTTTCACTATTTACATGCATCATGAATACAAGAGCTTTATTAAAATAAGAAGTTAAGACTCACAATAGTTCATTATTAATTTAAAAAAAAAAAAAAAGCTAGGGGTGCAAAGGTCGAGTCTACCCTTTGAAGGCTCAAGCTCAGATCATTTAACAAATTAATGAATTCAAGCCAAGTTTGACTTTTAACAAGCTTGAAATAGACAGTCTTAAGGCCGACAAGAATTCGTGAGCCTGAGTTTGACTTGTTAGGCTCCTTTATGTAAATAATATATATAGTTATATTATAATATTATGTTAATTTAAGCTCAACTCTTATGCAGCCATAAGAAGTTAACATAGTTGATAATACTAGTGCTCAAAAGCTCAATCAAAATTAATAATTTTAAAGTCTAGTAGGTAGTTAATTAGAGATCAACCAAAATTTAGGTATTAAATGAGGCATTATAAATATTAAGTAATCACATTTGAATTACTCATTTCTTTATTTGTTCTACACTCGTGTTATTTCCATTTTCAACAAGTTCATGCACAACAATTATTTCACGCAAATGGTAATTCTTCTTTATGCTCAAAAGATACTCACAAACATTTATCTGTTTTGCATCAATATTATTCTTTAACATCTCTCGTTTAAGTAATCCAATTTGGAGATTATGTTGCTCAAAACTAATACATTTTACAGTGCATTAATATGTTGCTTTTCTAAAACTCATTTCATGTGCAAAGCTAGTGAAAAATATAATTTAAAATTTGTATTATCAGTGTTTTTTTTTTAATTCCCCCCAGGTTGAACCCTGCTTGTGTATTTCATATTGAAAATAATGCATTCTAAACTATACTGACACTGAGTAATATTTCAGAGTGTAAAACAAGCATAATGGAGGTCCGAAAAATGTGCCATTTTTATAAATCAAATCCTTAAATACATGTCTAGGAAACGTAAGCCTATAATGCATAAAATCTACAAACAAAACTCATTTTTTTTTTGCAAATTTCCTTCGTTGCTAGTAATACGTAAAATTATAAAAAGTAGCAATATGACCTAAGTCATTATATTTTTCAAAAGATTAGGCTTTTAGTTTTTATTTTAATTATTATAATACACCAAAAACCATATATTATAACTTTTAAACGAGGGAAAATTATAGTAGTAAACCCAAGTTAATCATGATTGGAAACTCAGCTTTAGATGTATGCTCATAAAATATAGATCCCGGATTACACGTATTCTATAAAATGTTTATCTTAACATTGTTTAAGGGAGGAAAGGAAAAAATAGAGAGAAAGACAGAAGAAAATAAAAGGAAAGGTCATGAACTGCACTTTTTAAGGCCATAACATCTGTAAAATCCGGCTACCATCCAAAGTTATCTACGGTTGAAATTTCAAGATACTATATATTTTTTTTTCTTTTCTTATTATTGTGATCATTATCTTAGGTTAGCCGCTTCCAAATTTGTTATTTTATGTGATAACAGCTTTTATGACAGAGACGCTTTTTAAAAGCGTTTTCCTTTTTTTTTGGTTAAATATCAAAAGTTGAACAAGAAAATGGATAACACTAAAATTATATATATACATATACTAGAATGTAGGATCTCTGTGCTATGGGAAAAGGATTTATGGTAGAGGTAAATAATTAAAGCGAGAATAGTTGATCAGTGGAGCAATGTTTTCTTTAGAAAATAAATCTCATATTCATATCATAACCCACAAGACTAAAACACGGCAATCTCTGATTCAAATAGCCTCATCAAAGGGTATAATTTCTAAAAAAACTAAAGCTATACTATCCAAGTATGATACCTTAATCTGTTTACCTATATTATAAAATCTTATCGTATGATACAAGAGTTTAATAAGATTTTAGAGCATAGTTACCTTTATACTTTAAAGGAAAATTAGTCAGACATGGTTGAAAAAAACTTACAAAAGTTTTATTGAATATGGAGGAAGTATATTACGGTGGTTGGGGAATTTTGCTACAACTATTATAAAAACACTCTTGCAAAATTTAAACACTTAGTAAAACGATCACTAGGACTCTTTTCCTCACACCCTCGACTTACGTTCAATTGAGAACGCTCTCACCTTTTATAGAAAATTTTTGCAATGCAAAACAATAAAATATGCTATAGTGATGACTCCTACTGCTACAGTGATGACTCCTACTGCTACAATGCATTTTTCTTCTATGTCCTTTCTTCCTATGATTCCTTTTGTTCCTTACTCCTTTTTATTTTCCACACTTATGATTCCTTTTGTCTCCCATTTACATTGTTCTTTTTTTTTTAATCCTCAAATCTGTTTAGATCTTCCTATACTTCCATTTCTTCATCCTCATCTTCAGTGTAATTGGGATCATATGGATTGTCCCTTTTATCCTATTCATCTTCCCTGTTAAGGCTTTCTTTAAGTGTCTTCAAATTTATCTCATATCTTAGCCAAAATGCTCCTTTTTCTTTTGTGAAGATAAATTTTGTCTTAGCGGTTGTAGTAAGATGAAATTATGGATTCTTTGGTATATACATTCTCATTTTGTCAGCAATGTATAGATTCAATTGTTCTTCCAAACTGTTTGTTGATTCTAGCTTGTGGATTTTTTAGATAATTGAAGCCTTTCCTTTGGTTGAGGAAATCTAAAATCAAGTTGTGTTGGTCTAGATTCAAATTTTAACCACTCTAGTGATATTGCCTTTATTTTTACATAATATTTCACAAGGATATCATGTTCCCATTCTATGTCCCTCAAGACTGCTAAAACTTCATGAAACATTTTTCCCATGGGTTAGATCATAAATTGTGGAAATGTATCCACAATTTCTATGACAAGTCCATAATCAAGAAGAGTAACCAATGTGTATTCCTGGTTTCCTATCCTGAATCCTTTGAAATAGTTGAGGTCTATAGCTGCTGTATGTATATCGTAACGAACATGCTTTGGACAATAGTATTTATCCTCATAATGATTATTCATTTCAACCTGTGGATCCTTTCCTATACAGGAGCAACATAGAGGGTTCAAAAAAGCCTTTACTCTTACCATAGTTTCAAATCCTACTCTATCAAAACATATATGTTCTTCCTGTATTATCATTTGGAGTAATATAAAAGGCTTTTAAAATATTTCCTTTGCATATCCCTTTATTAGCCATTTTGAAAGAGATGGAAGTTTTGAAATAAACTCATTTCTTTTGAAGAAAATGAATTTTGTTGCATTTTCATATTCTTTTTTAGGTGTTTTCCTTATTTTCCTTCTTTGAAATGGAAATGCTTCCTTATAATCTTTATTGTATTCCTTAACACTTTCGATACTTCTCTTTTTGCTTGGGTTTGATTTTTCTGTTGCATTTTCATATACCTTTGTGTTCCTTCAACATACCATGTGGTACTTTTAATGCTTTTAAAATTATCAAGAGCTGGATCTACATAAATTTCCTGTTTTCCTGTTATTTGCCTAACCCAGTTTGCTGCAGTTTCAAGATTATTAAATCCTCTCCATGAAGGATATGGATAATCTGTTATCTGGCTTTAAACATCATCCCAATAGCAAAAAACTCCTGATAAATGTCCTTTAGTGACTTCATACATTCGATATTTCCTTTTGTTTTGTCCCTGTTGTCTTATTTGTCCTTGTGTTCCTTGTGATGATTCATTCTTCTGTGGCCTTTTCATATAGCATGTTTCTTGTGTATCTTTGACACCCTATGTTGCTATTTCGTTAAAATATCTAGCCAAAGCGTAATAACTTACATATTTAAACTTGTCTTGGATAGTTAAAGACCGTATACCATCTATGAGAGTCATATGTATCTCTTCCTTAACATTAATTGGTGGTGGTACTTGAAACTTCCTTAGATAATTTGTTGGTAATATAGGTAAAGTTATATCACCAATCATGTCTTGTGGTCCTTCTATAACTTTTGATAACCTTGTGGTAGAGCTACTTGCCTATGAGCCTTGAGAAGTCATTGGCCTTTTTTGTAGCCTAAATCCTTTGTTTATTTGAAATTCCATATTTTTCCTTAAAAGAAAATTAATTATATTAGTAAGTGAGATAATTCATCTGCTAGAGTATTATGTTTTCTCTTTATATGTTCAAATTCTACCTTGTATCATTTATTTATTATTACATCTTTAAACTTTTACAATCTTCTCTTACTCATTTTATTACTCCCTGTGTTCTTATGAAATTTAACTATAGCTTCACAGTCTATTCTAACCAATATTTCTTTTTTATTTATAAAAAATAATCTAAAATAATCTAAATAATTTACAACGTCCATAATTTTCCTATTTGTACTTGGTAAATTCTTTTCCTTAAACTTTCCACTTGTATATCTGCAAATTTCATCAATTTCCTTTCAGCATATTTATGGAGTTTCCTTAATAAAATTTCTCCCCATCCTAGATTACATACATCACTTTCAATGATAAAGAAATCTGTATCTAGGGATAGTCTTAGCTTTAACCTTTTGACCTGTTTCTTTATTTTCCTTATTTGCTTTATGTCTTATTGTGACAAAATTTTAAAACTTGAGATCTTGTTATAAAAGGGTCCTACTAAAGAATTGAAATCCTTTATAAAAGGTATTGCATAATTTAGTAAACCCAAAAATGCTTGTAATTTCTTTTTGTTCATTTGTTCAAGAAACTTTATAACCTTTTTACTATGTGCTCCTGTAGTTTAATCCTTCCTTCTTCTATTCCTACTTCCAAAAATTCAATATTCTTTTTGAAAAACTATGTCTTCTTAGTGCTTATCATTATTCCCTATTTTTGAAATTCTGAAAGCACCATCTTCAAATGTCCTATGTGTTCATGTTCGCTTTTGGAAAAAACAAGAACATCATTTATATATATTGCAGTAAAATCCTTTAAGTTTTGAAAAGCTATATCCATTTTCCTTTGAAAAATTGAAGATGCATTTTTTTAACCGAATGACATAACTTTCCATTGAAAATACCCTTGTGGACAAGTAAAAGCAGTCCATGATTGTGACACCTCATCCATTTTTACCTACCAAAATCCTAACTTACAATTAAGATTACTAAATATGTAATAATTTTGTATTTTGTTAACTAATTCAGTCTTGTTAGGAAGATTGTAAGAATCATTCCTTGTGTTATCATTCAATTTCTTATAAATATTACCATCCTTGATTTTCCTCTTGCTATTTCACTCCTTTTCTAACAATGAATGCATGACTTTTTGTGTTAATTATCTGACCTTTCTATGACCCATAATTCCAACAATTCCTTTATTTGCATTTCAAAATCTTCTCTATCTAAATTATCACACTCTATTACTCTAGAATAAATTCTTAAGCTAGGATTTATTATATCTAATCTACATACTATTTTGTTCCTTTCCCAAAACCTTGTTGGATTCTCACAAAAAAAATTTCTTCTTTTTCTAGGCTACTAATGATTTGATCAATAGCCAATACCTTTTCCCATTTTACCATTTTTCCTTTATTTAATTCTATTTCTTTCTATTCTATTTCTTCTTCCAAGAATTTCCTTAATTCTTTGAATTTTACTCTATTCCTTTCTTACTATTTTTCTTTTCTTGACATTCTCCTAACTTTTGACATTCGCAATTCCTTTCATCCTTTTTGTTACGCGTTTGCAGTAATCTGATATATGGTTCTGTGTTCTCTAAATAGTTTTGATATGCTATAGCTAGATGTCCTAAAATATTATAGTATATCTAGTGATCAAGATACCGTGGTGATTACTTAAAAGAAAATCTAATCCTATTATTCATCTAATCTTTGAACTACAAAAATTTCATAATTGTCTCATTCCACTATGCATAGGTACAATCCATTTTTCTCCTGTAAAAAAACTTACTTTATGTTTTTTTATACATCTACACTCCTTTGTTTTATTTCCATGTATATCTAACTAATTCTACGTATATCCATCTGCTCACTTCATCTACAGGTGCTATTTTTTCATCTATCATGTTTGCAGTACCATCCGATCTATTAATGTATCTAATTCTATTGTTTGTGTGTTAAAGAATAATCTTGTCTTAGTATATACACCTATGAATTTTGTGACATGCCTTTCTTTTGTACTTGACATCTTTAATTCCTTTATCCTTTCTAAAGACGTGTTAGCTGCTCCCATGTAGCTTTTTATTGTATCGTCATGGCCATCTCCTTCTTCTTCTCTTATTGTTCATATTGTCCTGTACCCATATTGTCCTTTGCCTTTCCTTTTTCTAAAATTGTTATCCTTTCTTTTATTCCCTATAATTCTTCTTCTATCCTATCTATCCTATTATCAATTCTCATTATCCTTTCTCCTATTGCATCCTGTTGAAAACTTCTATTGACTACAAACCTTTCATTTCTCTGTTCCAGGCATATTTTACAAGATTCCACCATATAGCTTATGTACTGATATCTGAGTTTTGTTATCGAATATCCAGAACAAAATTTGCATGGATGGTCTTATGATCCACTTCCTTAAGTCCAATTATACCTACAACCTTATATATTCTCTACCGTGTTTATCATTATATTTCCTATGTCATGTAGCATCCTATTTAGCAATTCAACATTTTCATCTTGATACTTTATCTCTATCTGTTCTTTGTAAGGATTGTGATAACCTTGACTTAAGAACATTCCTGTAATATTATTTTCATCCTCACTATCATATTCTTCTATCATCACTCCTTGTGGATCTATTATTGATACTATACTATAGATTGTTTTTGTGTCACTCATATCTTCATCTATTGCCAATATGTCTTCATTCATGCATTCCACCAAAATACTTGCCACAATGTTACTATTATATCTTATAGGACATGCCCTTACCATATGTCATTCCTCATTGTAAGTATAACACTTTAATTTATTCTTATAAACCCTGTTTTTATTGTATTTCCTTACATGCTTGTCTTGTTTTAACCATAGCTTCCTTGCCCTACTTTCTTTGTAAAATACTTCTTTTTAGGCATGTACTTTGCTTTTGACCTCCTTTTATTCCTTTCCTTTGCTCCATATACCTGTAGAGTATAAATAGTTTGACAAAAGTTATAATTTTCTCCTTTCAATTGTCTATTTATTTGTAAAGCTATACATTTTTCTATTAGATTTTATCTACAAGAAATTTTATCCTAGTTCCTAAATTATTTAGCTCTTCACCTAGTGTTAGTTCAACCTTTTCTTTCCATTCTTTTTACACTTCTACTCCTAAGGGTCCTGGTAACTTTAAAAATAATTTGTCTGCTATCAGTTTTTCATAATAGCTGTCAGCAATTGTGCAATTATAGAAAAATTCTTGTATGTACTTTTTGACAAAATACCAATCCTTTATTTGCAATTGTTCTAAATTCCTTGTGGCATCCCTTTGTTAGTCATATCCACTAATATGTGGTGCTTCTCTAGTTAATACTATTCTTATCTTATCACAAAATTGTATGGATCTGCCCCTAAAGCTTTATCTATGGCTACATGCAGTGGAAAATTTTTCTTATAAGACTCTCACATTGCTCTTATAGTTTCTCCTAAAAAAGATTCTAAATATATGTACATCTGATCCGTATCTTCTGTTAAAGGGCTATCTCTCCATACTCTGACAACCATTTATGTCCCATTATCTACCAAGGGTCCCCAACTTTGTAGATCATATGCACTTATATTGAGGATTCTTCCATTGTCTATCAAATTCCTTTTATCCAATGTTTCAAATGGCATCTCTTTTCCTTTATACATCATATCTCTTGGTTCTCTTTCAACATAGTGAGTGTAAGGTACTTTGCTTGGAATTCTTCCCACATGTTTTGTCCTCTATGTGTTACTACAGAGGGAATTGCATTTGACCCTGTGTCTTCATTGTTATCCATCATAGCATTTTCAGATACATGTGTTATGGTCTCAATTTCTCCTTGTGAACCTGTTTTTGATTCAGAACCTTGTCTAAACTCAAAGTCTTGCTCTATTTGCATCACTTCATCTACTAATTCTAGCAAAATCTCTCTTTCTATGGTTTCCTTTCTAAAACAATAGACATCTCCTTGTTCTATTTTCCTTTTAAACCTTACTGCTTGCATGTTTCCCAAAATTCTTTTTTCTTTTAACCATATTTCATAAGGAATGGGATCTTCTCCATGTTCAACTAAAAAACCATTTTCCCAATACTGAATTGTTCTTAATGATTCTTTGTCATTTGTATCTTCATTTTTCTTTTTAAAACTCCCTTGATTAGCCTTTATTTCTTGTACATAGGAATTGTACCTAGCATTAAGATACCTTTCCATTTCCTTTATCTTTCTAATTATGTCATCAACACTGTCATCCTTTCTCCTTTCCAACCTGAAATGTCTATTTGTTCTAGCACATTCATCATTCTTAATGTTCCTCTTTGTTCCAAGGTTTGGTTAAAATTTTCCAACTCATCATCCTCATTACCTGTGGATCTTGGCCTGTCATCATAAGATCTAAATCTTAATGAATATGTGTCGTCTAGGTTTGGATACATCAGACTTCCTGTAGGAACTCTCTATGTTTCACTTGCCATGTTCCTGTTTATATTCCACTCTTCTCCTTCTAAAGCAGAAGAACCTATTTCCATTGGCTCTATCATTTTATTCCTTTTGTTGCCATTGCATCTATGATTCATTTTATGTCAAGATTATAAGAAATTTCACAATTATTTTTTGTTTTACAAATAAAGCTAATATCTATAAGCAAGTTTTCACTTATGCGATCCTCATATCCTTTGCTTTGAAGCCCTATTTCAGTTTTGCTAAGATTATTAATTGAAACCATAAAATTAGGTGACAGCAAAACAGTCATTTCCACTGTTTACATCTATTTCTATGGTTGCAAATATGGCCTTTCTTATATCACATTTTCATAATTTGTCCATTAACATTACTAGGACCTTTCCTCCTACCTTTTCTCTTGTTAATCCTCTAACTCCTATGACTATTAGTCCAAGATGGACTAGAGTTTTGCCTAACTTTTTTAGCTACCTTAAAGAATCCTTTGTGAATAACCTTATGTTTAATGGTCCCATTGTGACCGAAATCCTTTATTCTCTATTTGACCTGAACAATCTTGTTTTCCAACTTAAGATTCCTACTTGGTACAATCTTCTGATTTAACAATATAATGCCATGGTTTGAATACGTTTTAACATCCTTATCTATGTCTACTACTTCTTCCAAATGTATCATATGATCTCCTTGTCTTCTTCTTCCAATCTTTATTCTATCCAAAATTCTTACTCTAGAGGTTGTTTCTACAGAACTAGTACTAGGTCTTGAGGATTGTAAAAAGGACTAAGGAACAAAAGGAATCATAAGAAGAAAGGACACAGAAGAAAAAAGCACTATAGTAGTAAGACATCACTATAACATAGGAGCCGTCACTGTACAAGTAGGAGCCGTCATTGTAGTATTTTACTGTTTTGCAATGCAAATATTTTCTATAAAAGGTGAGTATGTCCTCATTTAACATAAGCCAAAGGTGTGAGGAAAACAGTCCTAGTGATAGTTTTCTATTATAATAGTTGTAGCAAATTTCCCCAACCACTGTAACATACTTCATCCAAATTCAATAAAACTATTGTAAGTTTTTCTCAACCATGTCTAGTTTATTTTTCTTTAAAGTATAAAGGTAACCATACTCTAAAACCTTATTAGGCTATTGTATCATGCGATAAGGTTTTATAGCATAGGTAAACAGATTAAGGCATCATACTTGAGTAGTATAGCTCTGGTTCTTTAGAATTTAGGCCAAAAGAGTTGGCTTGAAAACTCCTTGATGAGACTGTTTAAAGCAGAGGTTGCCGTGTTCTAGCCTTGTAGGTTATGGTGTGGACATGAGGTTTATTTTCTAAAGAAAACATTGCTCCACTGATCAACTATCCTCGCTTTAATTGTTTACCCCTGCCGTGAAGTCTTTTCCTATGGCACAGAGATCCTGCATGGGCCCTAACTTTTTTTTTTTTTTTTTTTTTTTAGCTTTATAATGGGAGGAATGATTCAAACTAGAGACATCTCACATAAGAGACCGGGATAGATACCACTAGGCGACAAAGCTATTAGCGCTTAGCACATCAACTCTTGAAATGAGACATCGCAAAACTAAACTGGCCTTAAGATGACGATGATATGTTTTTCAAAATTTTATCGTGCATTACTTTTGTAGTGAATATCTAAATTTTGTGATATTTATATCTTAAACAAAAAATCACGACTTCTACAATAGTTCATAAATAATTTTAGGCACCATGTTTATATAGATTACTCAAGATAAAATTTTAATTTGAATGGTCCTCATCTAATAATCATGTTTTATTTAAAATTTTTATTACAAAGCAATTTCAAGTCACTTTTTGCACTTTTTTTTTTTTTATTTATAGTACACTTGATCAGTTTTTCACATAATACATGGCTTGCAATGGCATAAAAAATTATGTAGGTCTAAGTCATGAGAATTGTTCTTTTTTTCTTTTTGGGTAAATATCAAATTTGATATTTGAACTTGCATAAAAATTTCAATTGATACTGAATTTTAAAATGGTTAATTTAATATATAATTAAATTTTACAGTTATTTTTACTAACTCATTAATATCATTTATTCTATTTACTAACTTTAAAGAGGAAGTAATAACTGAATTTTTACTATTTTTCTTAACATCATCTAACAATTAAGAAGCAAAGTAAATAGTAGTACTAAATTAATAAATAGACATAACTGAATATTAAATTAACGGTTTCAAAATTGATGTATCAAGTTGAATTTTTATATATAGCTTAAATATCAATATTCACATTTCTTCTTAATTCTCTCCACCTTTTCTTAGTTTCTTTTACCTTCCTTTGCGCCCCGCCTCCCTCCCCACAAAACTTTTTCTTTACTTTTTTCCTTGGAGAAGTTAAGGTACCAAAACAAAGATGATGTTTATCTTGGCTTCTTAAACCAGGATTTGACTATTCAACACTTGAAACGACATTGACGTTATGTGCCCTCGGACTTGCCTCACTTTCGCCTTTGGAACTCGCATTTTTAAATGAAAGAATAAACAATTCTATATGTTGAGTTGTTAGCGGGAAATTAGCTGCAAATACATGATAACAAAATTTAGTATGATACTATGATCCTTAAGCAATGATATCTCTTGTGATTGTAATTCTTTTAATAAAAATAATAAAATGGCGGGCTGACTGTGGGGGCAAGTCACCGGTGGTAGGTAAGTAAACAACTTCAGCTAATAGAGCAAACTTGTATTCGGAATGGAATAGGTTGCATTATTGGCGAATATAATTAAAGAAACAAGATTCATCGCTTGGCATCGTTTGATTTTATTTGTAGCGTGTGTGTATATATATTAGATCTATATTTATAATTATTATATATTATATATGTTTGATTTGTTTATAATTAAAATTATCTGTTTTTTATCGGTATCTATTTCTTAACATATATCTGTTTAAAAATAATAAAAATATAATACCAAAATTATCAAATATAATCAAACAAACCAACATAGATTGGATTTCATATTAGCATTAAATATAGAGGTTAAAAGTACAGTTGAAAAATTCTAGATGCAATGTGATTTTATATTGGTACCTAATTTAGAATCTATACTTTAAATAAACAAGTACCAAACTTTTAAAATATCATCTACTCATCATACAAACTTTTAAACAATGATAAATAAAATATATACATATATTACTACTTTTAAATTTAAAGTTTTACCCAAAACAAAGAAAGAAATATAATACACATATAGCTAGCCCAAAACAAAGACAAATATTATGGTAGAAGATTGCAAGAAGTCATATGTCGTGTCATATGAAAAAAAAAAAAAAAATCTCTTGTTAAAAACCAAGCTGTTGCAAAAAATTGTTTGTTTCTCCTCTTCTATATTCCATATTGCCCCACAGTATGAAGGCAAAAGAAAAAGCACAAGATTATTGATAATTTCTAATAGCTCTTTTAATATTCATTCTTACATTCTCCATTATTCATCCTTTTAAGTCAAGGATACATGCCTTGCAATTGTTTAAAAACTTAAGTAGTTCAAAGATTTGAGATTTGTTCCATTTCAATTTTTATTCTTTTCTTCTCTTTAACTAATTTTCTCTACTTTTTCTTAATTTCTTTTACCAATTTTTTCACTTTTCTTTAATTTTTTTCTTAAAACTTCTTTTTTCCCTTAAATACTATCTTCTATAAGTTTTGTGGATGACAAAATCAAACTAAAATCAATCCCATGTGAAGATTGATATATATATATATATATGTATGTATGTATGTATATTTTCATACTACTAAATTATAAAGGCATTGGATTTCCTTGAAATAAGATAGAATTAAATTAAAGCTTGGCCGCCAAATACTGAAGAAAACAGCTTAGCCGCCGGCTAAATCGTTCAGGCACCATCAGTCCATGCAGATTGTGATGATATTAGGCTGTCCCACATTTGACCAGCACTCCATGGAAATCAGAACAAAACAAAAAATTGTCTTCACATGCTCAGTTTAAAAATATAAAATAATGATAATATCTCTTCACTATATGCCTTACTAAACAAGAAATCTTACCACGTGATCACATAAACACAAATGAAGACTTGTGGGATTCAAGACGACAAATATCGCTCCTACCTGCATGGAGATGGAGAAGTGAATACCCAATGGAGGTATGGTGCTCCTCCAAACTATGACACTGTCAACCACCTCTTTGAACAAGGCAGAACCAAGGCAAGACCACACCCCCACCCCTCCTCTTTCTCTTTACTCTATCACTCCCATGTCAGTGTTTGTTTTAGCAAATATTCTTTTAACTTTTGGATATCTGGTTTGTTAAAGATATGGCCTCCAGGGTCTCTTGAGGAACAAGTGCAGAACCTAGTTAAGACATGGGAAATGGAGATGTTTCACAAAACAAACTTCAAGGACTACAAGTCTGTTGATCCAGATAAGTACACCGTCAGCATCAATGGTACTTCCATTATTCTTCTTTCAAATTTTAATACTAGTTTTGTGAATAAAAGTAGAGGAAGCTAGCAAAATACTTAGAGACCGAAACTTTTCAAGAAGAAAAGCATTGACACTGGAAGAGAAACGGAAAATTGGGGGAGGATATAACAACCTTCTGCAAACATCCCTACCTCCTCAGTTTCGATGCTATAACCCAGCAGAAGAAACCGTTGATTCAGCACACCGTGCTTTCACAACTGCGTTTCCTCAAGGTTTCGCACTGGAGGTTATCCAGGTTTATTCAGGGCCACCAGTGATAGTATACAAGTTCAGGCACTGGGGCATCATGGAGGGTCCTTTCAAAGGTCATGCCCCAACTGGAGAGATGGTGGAACTCTATGGGACTGGCATATTCCAGGTTCACAACTAGTCCAATTTCTCTCTTCTTGTCCAGACTTTCAGCAAGCTAATTGATATGCTGTTTCTGAAACAGTTGGACGACAACAAGAAAATAATCAAGGTAGAGTTGTTCTATGACCGCGGGGAACTGCTTGGAGGTCTAGTTAAGGGTGCAAGAACTGGCAATTTGACTGGAGGAGACACTTCAAGCTGCCCATTCCTGAACAACACAGGGTAGAGACTAGAGAACAACCAACACAATAGCATAGGAGTGGTGCATAAAGACTATATGGTGCAGCAACATCACTAAGACATATGAGATCGCCTTGTTGTAGGTCATAAAGCTAGTCTATTACTCTGTTCTAGTATGGCTAAAATAATAAAGGAGGGTCTCATCTATTGGTCTAATGTATTCAACCGTGTTCTTACAAAATTAATGAAAGAAAAAAAGAAAAATGAAAGGAAATTTTTCATTCTTTCTTCCCTTTTCATCTTGTGGTAGAGACTAATTTTTGAATGACAGAAGAAAACTAAAATGGATTTTGCATTAAATCGTCTGAAATACCATGCGTAGTTTTTTTTCATCCAGATATACAGTTGGGAAACCTGTTCTACATTCTGCCCTAAACGAAAAAAATAAAAAAGAACCTTTTCTGCTTTACATGACAGATTCAAAAATCGTAACAGAAAAAGAAAAGCTTTTAGTATATACCCTCCACCATGAAGTTTCAGCCCCCTCTAACCTGCTAATTAAATTCAAGTCTTCCTCCTTGTAATTAACCATCAATAGCATGAGGAACATCAACTACCAATCAAACCATTCATCTGATTGATAATGATAGTACTGTGGATCCCCAATTGAAAGGAAAAATAATTAAATAATACTCTAATAAGATATAACTATGACTCACAACACAATCCTTTTATTTTCTTTCTGTAATATTGTTCATTTTTGGGAAACACACGTGTGGGCACGTTCAGCAACAATCATAACGATATATGTTTCGTAGGAACCAACTGAGCTGATAAGAAATTTTTCTGTACTATAAGGAATTCAAAACTCTTCCTCATTGTGTATTGATTATCCCCCTTACAAAAATCATGTTTACTTCCAGAGAACTCTGGTCATTTTGTTAAAATTTTAGTACGCCTTTCACTATACAATGGACTAAGAAGACTGTTATTACAGAGCCCAGGGCAGCGAACCTGGGTAAGGAGCTGTGCCGCAATATCTAAATAAGCCTTCAATTTCAGGGCAACCTTTAGGATAGGGAATGGTTCGATGAAAAGGATCACGCCGGAGCTTTTTGCGATAAAGTGAACTTTGACATCCATAAGGATCTGCTTGAAATTGTGTCCTCACAAGTTCCTCACCTTTCATTGCTGCTTCTTTGGCAGTTGGTGAAGCAGGGGTGCCTGAGTAGAAAAATCTCGACTCTGGGAAGCCAATGGCAGAGCGATGCAACTGAGAAAATCTTTCCTTCTTGAAATCATAACTTACAACCTAAACATGAGCACAACAGCAACACTAAATTAATAAATAAGAAAGGAGACAAAGGAGCAACTTTGAGCAGTATGCAAGCAATTTCCTTCAGGTGATTGTAATGCAAAGTTAACAGAACTAAAATTATGAAGCTAGCTCTCAATTTGCACACAATATATGGATAAATCGGTTGGATGAAAATTCCATTTCTACTATACAATGAATGAAACATAATTTACTTAATTGAAAATTTGCTGACTGCCCAATGGCATTGAAGAAAAGCTCAATCGAAGGAAATTTTGAATGCCTATAAAGCATCTCTATTTCTCGCCAAAAGTTTGTTGCTCAATACCCATTTGCTGGGACTATGTCAGGAGTTTCACAGATAAAACTAATATTTTTTTTTATCTTTATAGCATGAGTTTAAATATCACAGGTCAAACTATGGACCCCAAAAAGGGTCAGCACAGGCTCCATTTGAAGCGAGTTTTGGTAGAAGACAATGAAACAGCAATTGAGATGTGTATGGTTCAGAAGACGTACAGTTATGTTTGCAGGGTATGCACCAGTAAGCTCACGGAATCGACAAACACTAAAGAGAAGATTCTCAAAGCTGTCCCGTGCATGTTCTTCAGTGAGGGCCCGCCGTTTCACATCGTCTTCCTTGCCTAACACAGTGAAAATAGCATAAATATCACAAACTCTTTCAAAAGTATCATGGGCATGACCAATCAATAGCAGCAAGACCAATGGAAGTAAGCTTTTCAAACCAATAATCAACATACACCACACAACATGATGAAATAGAAAAATTTATCTAGACATTCTTAGAAACATGCATATATATGCATGAAAAAAATAAGGTTTTACTAGCATTCTCTACCACTAGTATACCTGATGTTGAAAGATACAAGCAGCTTTTAAATTTCTATGGTGCTGGAAAAAGTTTGGAGCATGGCTTTGCCAAATGAGGAGACAATTTAAAGATATAAGAAATCTAATAAATAGAGTTTTTAAGGAAACGGTGTAATTTTCCACAAATAAGATTAAAGGTGACCTCGGTTTATTAGTTTTGATTTTTCAACCTGCACTAAAATAAAGCAACTGCAAATTACAAAGAATCAAACTGAATTTTTTTTTTCTACTTTTGTATTGATTTTTGGGATATTCTCTAATTGTTTTCTATAATTAATTATAAACATATAGATGTTATTAAAGATTCTTCTGTGTATATTTAGATGACCTAACCAAAGTCTTGCTTTTGATGAATGAAATTTTATTCTTTTAACTATGCGAAGCCTCTGCCATTTGATTAATCAACATTTAAGGTACGTGACCCTGCTTTCTCATCAAACCCAGCTTACGTTAGAAGAAAGTATTGAATATGGGCATTCCACACTACTATATGCAAATTGGGAAATTAGTCACATGAGAAGATGATGAAAATGAAAGTTACAGTAATAAAGAAATCTTCCAAAATCGTTCACAGGATGTTAAAAACTTATAGCAGAAGGAGAGGAGGCGGCTGAATGCTTGAGACTGAACTAATATTATCACTTTATTTATTGCTTGTTTTTAAGAGCACACATCCGTAGCAAACTAATATGCATCAATTTACATCCTTATTCACAAGAAACAGCTCAGTGCTTTTGCTTCATGGGATATGTTTTCCATAATTTTTTAATGTCAGATAAAGTTCATCTGCAAAATACTTTGGTAGTAATATCAAGATGGTACCACAACCTGTGACTTATGTTGGCATGCTATGGTTGAAGGTATAGATAGCAGCTGTCAATCATTGGTGGTTGTTAACCCCCAAATGCAAACGGTAGTAAAAGATGTGGGGAAAAGAAAAAGGAAAATGGGGAATAAATTTCGATTGACATTTTGGCTTTATTTTACCATCCTTGGCCATTGGCCACTAACATCATCTTCTCACTATTAGCTATCACGACTGGTAGTAACCAGAAATTCTTGCAGTTACTATGATGAAATTTGAGCACTAGTAGAGGTAAAATATATGAAATAATAAAAGGAGTTTAGAAAACTTTTTCCATGAGACAAAGACACACTTTAGTGAATACACTGGTCTGAAACACACCTAGCAGCAAGATATCCTTGTGCTAAACATAGGAGGAACAGATCCTATACCTCAACTAAAATAAAAAGGGGCCAAAGATCATTGAAGCTCATGGACGATGGCCTTGCAGGCCTTGACTGGAAGATGTGATCTCACCAAAATGCTCCAAGTCATGGGATTTGGGGCTGACTTTGGGAACATGCGAGAATTGAATGAACATTGGGTCATGCACAAAGACCATTTACGGATAAGGTATTGAGAGAGTAATTAAAATCCCCAAGTAGTCTTGGCATGCTGCCATTGATATTTTAAGTTGTTTCACAAGAAAGAGGCAATCTTTGAAACAATACATAGATGGAAAACACACTGAGATAATGGCAGTTAAGCTATTCTCTTTCCTGCTATGTAATAAAGGTGCAAAGCCGTTCATTGTACGGAGCACATAATGCTCCCATTTTCACTCTGCAACAGAAAAAAAGAGTAAGAAAAAGCAAATTTTCTTCGTAAATAACTACAAAAGCCTCCTTCAAATCCAAGAAACTTCTTCCATGCACAATAGGATATGTACGAAGTTTGCAGTTCTCACAACTCTGCAACATCATCACCAGGATGGTGATTGCACCATTAAGAAGAATAATGGATCTACAAAACAACAAAAAGCTGGATGCTGTACTGGATCGGATGCAAGTCCAAGGACATACAAAGTGTACACTGTTTGAAGATAGATAAGGTAAATGGACTCATATGCAAATTGAGGTAGCCAGTAAACAAAGATCCTCAAAATACAAAAGCAATACAAATTGCTGTGAAGCTAACATTACCATTCAATCCTCTAGCAACAACCACAAGTTCTTCATACGATGCAATTGTTGAGAATCAAGTTCACTCACCAAACCATTTTTTGGACTCAGCAACAGCCCAGTAACTCTGAGCTTCACTCCGGGGACCGGCATCTTTCCGAGTCTCTCCACCACTAAACAAAAGCAAAGCCGCATCATCCTTAGCTGCCACCTTAACTCCTTCCTGTATATGACTCAAAAAAGTAGCAGCCTGACCAGGATGCTTCTGATAAGGCTCGAGAAACCAAGAATCCTCCTTATCCACTGTACCACAACCATTACTTGTATATATAGAATGTCCAGCAACCATTACAAGGTTTCTAAGTTTTGGGAACGGATAGCCGTCCGTACCAGAATCAACCTTCCTAAAACCACTCAAATTCCTGTACTGAAACTCATAAATCGACAAGACAAGCAAGATTGTAACACCAAAAGACAAGGAAATGGTGAAAACTAATAAAGGGTGTAGCTTTATATAGTACTGAAGCCTGTTTCCAAAAGATTTGAGCATTTTGATTGGATGGAGAGGGGAGTTTTTGGATTTTCTTGGTCTTCTAAGACCTGTTGCTGTACCTGATTCTAGATCGAAATCAAAATCAATTTTCGGGTATGCATTGAAGGATCTAGGACTGCTGGACATAAAGGAATGATTGATCATTATAGTTGGTTTAAAGCTTGAAACTTTATCATGCCCAAGTTGTGAATTTGGAAGCTAAACCATCCAAGTTTAGGAATTTTGAGTTTTGATTTCTGTGACTGTGTTGGATTAGGAATTTGAGATTGAACATGAACTAGGGAATAAGAAAAGGTCTTACATATAGGTTGACAATTATGCGGACAGATTGAAATTGAAGCATACTAGATGGAAGGAGTATAGGATCTGTCGATATTGGGGGAGACCAGAATCGGCAATCCGGAAATAACTGCTACGGCCAGCGGGTAATATACGAACCGGGTGGGCTTCGGATTTGCGGTTCAATAACAGTGGATAAAGCGGTTGGACAGTGAGTCAGTTTCAGAAATTGGACAGAAAACAAGGGCTAGAATCAGCTTCGGCTGCCGTGAAGCATATATTATAGGGTAACTAATTAAACTAATTACTGGAATAAAATTGGGAAATTTTACTTTGGTAAACTTTCAAAATACAGAAAGCTGTCAAAAGCTGATGAAAAGAAAACAAAAGGAAATAACGATAAAATAAAAAGAAGTAGTAACTAATTACACGATGCTTTTGTTTGTTTCCTTTTTCTTTTTATAGGGTAATTTAATAATTTTATGAGGTTTCTATTTTCCTTACTTTTATTCCAGTTTTGTAGAGAAAGATAAATGTTTTATGTTTTCTTCAATTTCCATTGGATTCATCAAATTTCCACTCAATAGAAATAATATTCACTACATCCCCATCCCTGTGCCACTTTCTTGCAGTCTCATTAGGTTTTCACCATTTGCAAACATAATGTTGATAATGTTGATGTTTGTTGTGCCTATTTTACTAACTATTTACAAGAAAAATGAAAATTCATTCATTTTATTTTAATGGTAAAGCAATATTTATATTAGTAACCTAAATAATTAGGTTTGGTATTTGAATTTTTCACACAATTCAATTTGATACCTAGTTGAAATTGATTAATTTAATACCTAATTAAACTTTTTATAACTATTTTTACTATCATTAACACCGTTTGCTCATTTTTCTAATGTGGAAGAGGTAGTTTATTAGTGCTACATAGTGTTTATAGAAGTAAGAAAATTTTAATGATAAACCGTCTCTTTTATACTAGAAAATAGAATAAATGATATTTTGATTAGGCATTAAATTAACCACCTCAAAGTTTAATTGCCAAATTAAACTTTTGTGCAAAGTTTAGATATCAAATTTAACATTTACCCTCTAATAATTGCTAGCAACTGAATTACAAGTTTGTTACGTGAGCATTAGATGAGGGATACAAATATGGGTGTACAATGACAAATCTAAATAAGAGTTACAATATGTAAGGTTATTACCTGCATGATCCCTTATTTCAAATATTGTTTACAATTGTGTTAGAAATTTCAATAAACAATGTAAGGAAGCGTTGGAGGTATAAAGTAAGGAAGTGTACAATAAAAGGGTTGCTAAAAGAATAGAAAAATGGACATTCACTGCTACTTACAATCATGCTCTAATTTTCAATAGAATAAAAGGATATATGAGGTTAAGACAAAAGTACACATGATTGACTCTAGTGTTAAAGGTGGAAATCACCATACAATTTACGGGTTTATTTGTTTCATCTTATTTTGGTCTTTTTGCCATCTTATTTTTGTCATTTCAAATAGATCTTTGTTGAGAAATAGATATAAATGAAAAACAGATACTTTGCCTCATAAACAAATCAAACAGATCAGATACAGATAAGATACAAATAAAATATAGATGAAAATCAGATAACCTAAATAGACCTGACATTTTAAAGGATGATCAAAGTTGTAACAAGTGACAAACATATAAAATTCTTTATTCTCATGTGTCTACAACCATTGCACATATTAACATAGATGGCATGTAAAAGTTTGCTAGATGATATTATTGGGAAAACCAAATTTAGTGCTAGCGACCTAGCTTTACTCATAGACTTGATAATTTATCATGTGTGCAGAAGTTATCATCATCAATATGTCATTGAAGAGAGGCTTCTTTGAAGAAGCCAAATGATATGGTGCTCTAGTTTAGCGAATGCATCACTCCATTTTTAGTACAAGTAGACTTTCTAAGAGTATCCTAACTACCTTTTATACAACTGGACCAGGTCCTTATTACAGCCCTTGTAAAGAGAAGGAAGCTAGAGACACATACTTTCCTCATGCCTCATGAGGAGATCTTTTCACATTATAGGATGCAGTTGTATAGCTTATTTTGCTTATTAAAGGAGATGTAGTCAATGATAGCATGTGTATGAGATGAGCTAATGAGTGTGAGCGTCTATTAGGCATTAAACCTAATGATCAAGAGATAAGAGGTAGACAAATTAAGATGTATTAGTTGAACCGATCTTTTAGGATATTACCAAACAAAGCTGATGAGCTAGCCATCATGCGCTACAGATGGGCATACATATTACAAGTCATCAACGACATTCGCTTTGCAGATAAGTCCTCAAATTTTGTGCATTTGATATTCCTTCCACTTTAGATGACTTTGATGGAGGTAAATATAACTAGGGTCTACTTGCCTAGCACAGTTATATAGATTTTTACATCAAGCTACGAATATGTAGACATTAAAGATGGGAGGGGTTACAATTTTAGTTCAAATCTGGGCTTCGAATAGATTTTCTCATATTACGACATGCAGGCTTAATCCCTAGACTATGTGTACTGACCCACTACTGTATCATTGGCATGATATTTTCTGTGCTACACATATAGCTATACATCTTGTTTCTCAATATTGGGATGCCCTAGACTGTTAGACTGCGGAGTAGGTATAACATCTATTGCTCAGTTTTATAGATATGCATATGTATTACATATAAATTAGTATTGATTTGTTGTTTGCAGATTTGTTGGATGCCACACACTACAGACATATTAGAGTCACTACCACCTATATGTAGATAAAGGAATGATATTGGGCTGACCCATTTTCCATTTATATGTTTTTATATAATAATATAATACCCCTCAAATATAGATAGTGGATCTCTAATAATAGAGGCATTTTTTGGTGTGATGGCTTGAAGTTTGTCGAAACTTTAAAGTTAAGTATGCTTTAAGCAAAGCAATCACAATATGAGTGGCCTCTTGAAAAGTGTTGGTACTGAAAGACAAAACCATATGATGTGTGGCCAAAGCAGATAATATCTCGGTGGACAGAGTTTCAAAGCATTATAGGTGGTATCAGAGTAATTCATCAGCTCGAAGTGGAGAGGTATGTTCTCACTGTTTGGTGTGGTTCTAGACCTATGTAAAAAAACTGACAAGGATGTCAGTTTTATAAGTGAGGAAGTATGTAATTCTCTCAAATATAGATTGTGGAACTCTAATCACAAAGGCGCCTTTTGGTGTAATGTCTTAGAGGCTGTTGGAACTCCAAAGATAAGCATACTTTGGGTAGAGCAATCCTAAGATAGGTGATCTTCTGGGAAGCACTAGCATAAAATGACAAAATCGTGCGACGTATGACCAA
Organism: Combretum micranthum; assembly: GCA_024138025.1. NCBI lineage: Eukaryota > Viridiplantae > Streptophyta > Magnoliopsida > Myrtales > Combretaceae > Combretum > Combretum micranthum. The sequence goes on along the minus strand of JAMXBD010002214.1, from coordinate 97,026 downwards.
AGCGAACAATACCTTAGTGGGTGGAGTTCTAGGGCATTACAAATAGAGATGCACTTACTTGATATGGTTGTTAGCTAATTCGGAGGGCACAACATATTTTACAATAATGTAGCACTCAATCTTCTCTCTACAAGATTGATTTGAGGGGAAAGATAGATGAGAATTGGAGAAGGAACCATGCACCATATATTCAGTAGTAAGAGTAGGGATGATTGCACATCGTTCCACTACAATATGACGGTATATCATTTGGCTATGTAGCTCCAAATTACTATATGTGGTATTATAGAGTGACCCGATGATATAAAGGTCATACATACGTGATGTTTGGTACATTTGTTAGTATTTTAAACATTCAAACATAAACAACTCCACTTATGTGTATATAATATTAGTATTATATACTTTTGTTATCTTTTTTCTTCTTTAGTCAAATGCATTCGCTTGTCTTGAAGTATATGATAGTTGAGAGGAGTCATAAGCTATAGCTACGATACCTCTAGCTCGTGGTTAAGGATGGGCTGTGCTAGAGGTTACCATTAGTGGACTGAGCAGGCAGAGTTAAATAGGTTTATGAGTCCTCCTGTAGATACTCTTGTTGGACATGCTTCATCGGCTTATCATACTTCACCAGCTCGTCATGCTTCGTAGCTCACTATGCTTCTCTGTCACATAGCACACATTTATTTTCAGCTAATCATGCTTTACCTTGATTTAACTTGATTGATTATAGCATACATCTAGTGGATCCATCCTTCTCATATATTACTCCACGTATACCTATGAGGCCTATACGTCTAGTACCATCAAACATGGAAGAGGAATTACATAGGTAGATTTGAGACATATTTCATTAGACTTAGGTGGCTCCAAGTTAAGACGAAGCATGATGATTTGGATAAGCGCTACATGGGAGGAAGATTAGATTACGTGATTAGATATGTTCTAGATTCTTTCTTTACGATTTGAGATTTTATATTTGTCTTTAGTACTGAGTTTTTATATATTGGACGTAGATACATTTGTAAATTTTCAATTTTAGTATGTTTAAATTTATGTTTATCATTAAGCTGAAGTTCCATTACCAAAAGATATTGTGTTGAAATCACGTGATATTATAAAAGATCTATTTTATGTATTGAGAATATACAAGATTTGATGCAGGGATGGACACATGATTATATGACTGGGGGACAAGACTTTAATTAAGTTAACATTACAAATATCAATATGTATCCAATAACTATTACAATTATATTGCTATAAAAATTTTGTAATGATATTATTATGATATTTTCTAAAAACTTAATAGGTATGAGAGAGTTTATTCACTAAATAATTAAGGATGTTTAGTGCATTTTGTAAAAGGTTGTATACATATTACTTAAAAATTAAACTTTAATTAAAAAAATAGAGTTTGTCACACCCCATAGAGTACCCTTGACGTAACAATCCACTGCATGCTATATAAGACTTAGGAATTACTACCACAACCGTTCCAAAGGCTCATACAGATGCAAGACATACCTTTACAATAATAGAATACATGAACCGATGGAGATAAATAGTTTAATTTGACTTACGATAAGCATCAAAATATAAACCATGAGTCCACATAATTAATTACAAGAGTTCTAAGGGCATTCCTCTGCAAAAGAATATTAAATTTAAACGTGGTCTTTTACAGTCATCCAATAAATATTAAGGTTTCCTATGGAAGTCTATACAAAATCAAACACAAACTTCTAATAGAAACTCCTAATTCCTATACCTGCTTGGTAGGTTCCATCGATCTTAACCATATATATGAATACTGCAATAAGAAAAAGCTGTGGGGGCGTAAGCTATACTAGCTTAGTGAGTGAATACTTCCATAAAGACATTTATAACAAATCATTCAATCAATTTAATTATTCAATCATATGGAATGCATCAACAACATGAACAAACAATCATATGATCAGCTGGAAATCATATATGAATGGATTTACACCCTCCATTCGGGGTTAGCAGATTAACAAATACTGCGATACTACCGTTGGATTAATTTGTCGTTTATGGATCATGGATAACCAACTTATGTTGTTTATGGATCACGATCAACCAACTTATGTTGTTTATGGATCACGATCAACCAACTTATGTCGTTTATGGATGATGATCAACCAACTCATTTATGTCGTTTATGGATCACGATCAACTAACTTTTAGCCGTTTATAGATCATGTGTAACCAACATATGCTAATGCTCCATCGCCGTCATGAAGTGCTTATGTCCATATTAATTTATCAATCTGAATAATTGTTAATACAAATTTTTAGGTGATCAACAAATATCGTAGATAATCAATCCTAGAATACTTTAAACAAGCATAAGTTAATCACCCGGCTCCAATATTCTTATCACAATTTCTCAACTCATCAACAAGCATACATAATCCCCCATGATTCCCATCATGTACTTCTATTTTATCTTTTGTCTCATAATCTAGTGCAACTAATTGCTACAAACACAAGCAAGAAATGAACTTAGGAAGTAATATTCACCCGGCCATTCGTCGCCAGTTTCTTAGTAATAATAATTCGGTTGTAATGAATCATCGGGATCCAAGTTACCTAAATGAAAGAAATACCCAAATGAGTATTTCAACTCATATCTAATCTATTTTATTTAATAAAAACTATTAAGTTCGTCATTCTCGTCATAATTAGAAATCTCAATTTAAAACGGCCACAATTTGGTCATTTTAACTTGGAATTTCGCAAATTATATATCGATTCCTATTTACTTCGAAAGATATATCTAATTATAATATAATATCTAAATTTTGAAAACTTTTAAATCTCGAAAAGATCCGAACAATTCTAGTCAGTATCCGAACATCCATTTTTGAAATTGTTTTTGTAAGGAATTATGATATTTCTACTATCCATGCCAAATATGCATGCAATATTAACAAATTACTATCATGAATGTTATATTATGAGCTTCCTATATGTATGTTCTTGATGATATTCTATTAGAGAACATTTTCAGAAACTTCTACTTTACAAGATATCATGAATACTTAATCTAGCAAGTCTAGTTTTGTGTTCTTGACAAGCCACACTTGTTTTAGAGATTTTTCTTAATAAAATTTATTTATTCTTGCTAAAACTAAGTCTTTACCATATCTATTCCTTAAGGTCTTCATTTTTCAACAAAAATCCTCATTTTTCACTTTGTAAACAAGTATTTGAATATTAATTATTCTTAAATCCAAATTTTATAAAAATGGTTTTTAAGTGATTTCTTCAAGAAAAATGTTTGATACTTTAAAATTTAAGGCTCCATTATTCATATCCCCTAAGGACTTCATTTCCTTAATAAAAATTCCATTTTGAGTTTGAAAAATAGGTGTTTACATATCTTCTTTCCCTAGTTACGAATTTCATGTAACTATCACAATATCCAAATTTTCTATCTTATAAATCTTTCTTGTTTGACAAATTTCTCTTAGTAGATCTACCATTAACTTATTAAAATTATCTCTTATCGATACCTATTCCATAAGATCTTTATTTTTCATATAAAAATCATGTTTTGGAGTTGAGAAATAGGTTTTCAAAATACAACTCTTTTTCCATCCGAATTTACAAAAGTTTGTTTTGATGAAACCAAATATGTTCTTGAGCTTTTTAGCTCATCTTCATAAATATCCTAACTTTTAGAAACAACAAAACATTCATTTACATAAGACACAAAATCTTTATGACCATTTATTCATCTTAAACATGATAAATGCATGAGATCTCCAATATCATATGAAAGAATAAATGTTTGAAAGGTAGATCTAAGTGTAATTATCATGTTAGATGCATGAAATGAAGTATACTACCATGATAATAATGTAGTAGCAAGATTCCTACATGAAATGATCACTATATGAACATACATTATGATTATGACAAAAATATAAACTTTAAACATAAGTTCCACAACTTGTGATTGCTTGATCATCATGTTCTAGTGGTTTCATGTCCCTAACAAGAAGCTTATGGGGACTTTTATGAATCCACACATGAATGATCTTACCATTACATGTTTTTGTGGTGGTAAATTTTAGATCTATACCTATTAGGCTTTGCAAGCAAGAAGAGTTGAAGAAAAAAAAATGTGTGTGAGTGTGTAATGGGGTGGGGGTGTCACGGCAAGGAGAGAAACAGAGGGAGAGTTTCTGAAATTTCAAAAAAAAAATGAAATGAAGAAAGAGAAAGAAAAAATATAAAAGGGTATTTATAAAGAGAGGTATTAGGATTTTGTATAAACAAAATAAAGAAAAAAATAACACGAATTGGGAGGGAAATGGAGGGGGTGTGCGCCGACCTTGAGAGGAGAGGGAGAGAAAATGAGTTTTGAAAAAATTTTCAAATTTAATTTGTGTACTAAAGTGTGTTGAAAAGATAAATATAAGGAATATGATGTAATGAGATAAGGTTAGATTGTAAGGATGTAAGAGTAGGGGTATGGGTTGTGAGTATGAGTAGGATATGGGCTTGTACTTGTGAACAGTAAAACTAGTAGATTAGACAATTAAATTACCAGTTAGTAAAGAAAATACGGTAAAAAAGCTATAATTGTAATTTTTATAAACTAAAAAATTATAATAAATATATTTTTGAATTCCTCATTAAATTCCGATCTTAAGGAGTATTTCGGAATATTTTTCTAATTTCGAGTCCTAGGGCCCGGTTTTCCAGAATGGATCCCGATCAGGTTCAAAACAGATAATTTCTCGAAAACTGATCTTTTTATGTTTCGATATATTCTTTAGAATTATAATCTAAATTATTTTGCTCTCAAAAGTTCTATAGTTTAATTCTTGGTGAAGCCAGACTTAGGGTTTCTAGGTTTCTTTCTAACCCTAGTTATTTCGGTTTAGGGTTTCGGTTTCCAATTCGGTTTTCGAAGTCAAGCTTGGTTTACAAAGAAAGCTGGAGCTTACATAGTTGATACATAAAATTTGTATAAATTTTACTTTTAGCAAATATATATCATAAGATATGTTTAGATAAGACAGCTATTTAATAATCTATGTCAACAAAAAAAATGTTGCTAAATCAAATTATACAATTACTTCATTTAGTAATACTTTATGTGTGATAATATCAAAACATTTATAATACGAACAATGTAATTATTGTTTATAGTTTAAAACAAACAAAAAATAGTTAGAATGAATAAAAATAGTTATTCACAAGAATTTTTTAATTAAATATAATTTCATGATAAAAGAGTTTAATGCTGTTGATTTTTATGAAAGGAAAAACAAAAGTTAAAAATGAAGAGTGAGAAGAATACAAGTTAAAAAGGTAAAAAAGAGAGAAAAAGTAGATTGTAGGATTTGAATATGACCCAAGGCTATAAAACCAAGGACCTAACCATTAGAATATAGTAAATTTTTATGTTACAATTTTTTTAGGTGATTACAATGGTGGGCGGAGGGAGGACATTCAAACTTGATACATTTCACTTGGAAGAATAAGGGTAATACTACTTGGCGACAGTTTCACTACCTTTATGCTACTATTTGCTTTTTGTAAGACACCTCCGGTTTAATGGAGTCATAATACTCCCATGTGCTGCATGTGTCTAATTTGCTAGGTTGTATTGTATTTTTTATAGGTGATGCAATTGGCTTTGTTAAGTATAATAGCTAGAGAGTAAAAATGCTAGAACAACACTCATACGTTAGAAATACAAGATATACTGAAAATATGAAACAATAAAACTTACATGTTAAAAATGTGAGTTGTACTGGAGATATGCATAACAAAACTTACATAATGCAAGTTTATTTCAAATATTTTTTGCACTACTAGCATTTGGCTATAACTTAACCATAAAACAAATGTTCAACAGATAATTTTAATGGGTTATTTTGGTAATTAATTTCAATTTCACGTATTTTTGTAAATACTTTCAGGTAAATTACAAAAACGTGACCTATGTTTTTGGTCATTTATAATAAGGTGACCTGAATTTAATAATCTTGTGTTAATTATAAAAGAATGACTTATGGCATGTTTTCACCGGTTAACTTACTAAAATAAATACAAAATATGAAAAAATTCTAGAAAATTAAAAAAAAAACTAACATAAAAATAAAAAAAATAAGAGAGAAAAAGAAACTGCTCATCAGCCACCTACCAACCACTACCATGGTATTTTCTAGCAAGAGAAAAGAAAGTATGAAAAAGAAAATGAGTGAAACAATGGATGCTATTTGCTTCTTCTTCTTCATGCAGCATACCTCGTGGAAAGTATCCAGTTGGCTGTATTTGTAAGTTTCGATCTGGAAATTCCAAGAAGAATCGGAGGGAAATATATACTTTTTAAGGATCTAGAGACTATTAGAAGAGCAATAGTATCAATTTTATTACTCGATTTTAGATATTGTGTAAGCCTTTCTAGAGAGAAGATGAGGTTCGTCCATGGCAGTTTCTAGAGAGAGAAAATAAGTATGAAGAAGAAGAAGAAGAAGAAGAAGATTTTTTTTGTTTTTCCTTGCTACCCAAAGCTCATCGAGGGGCCTTAGTCAATTTGCTACTGGACTATAGAAATGCTAAAATTGTTTGACAAGTCAGACTTATATGGACTTTGATGAGTATTTTTTCACTTTCAATTTTCAACTTGGAGGGTAGTTGGTCAAAAACCTTTCCACTAAATGACCCTTGCTCTTTAGATAACATCTACTCAGTGAAAAGATGGACATCAGATGGATGGTGTGAAGAACTTGATCAAATGGTTATGAAAAAACTCTCATTTTCCATTTTCATGATCTTATTTTCCCCCAAAATAGGAATTTTTTTCTTCAAATTAAATACATGATCATGGGAGGGAGAATATTGTTGCTAGGTGGTTGCTGAGCAACCTACTTTTTTCCTCTTTGTTTTTTTAGTTTTTTTCTCTTAATTTTCTAGAATTTTTTCATATTTTATGTTTATTTTAGTAAGTCAACCAGTAAAAATGCACCATGTGTCATTCTTTTGTAATAAATTGTTTGAAAACAAAACTTTGGTCACCTTGTTACAAATGACCTAAAACAAGAGTCATGTTTTTGTAAATTTCCCATATTTTAAAAAGGCATTCTAAATTAACAAATAAATTATTAAAACATAAGGCCCTTCTAAAATATTACATAATTTAAATAATACATCATTCTAAAATAAATTAATAAAATAAAGAAGTAATCATACAAGTGGGATATAACGTAGTTTCTTTGTACGATTAAGCACTTAAATTGCTTATTCATATCAAAATATTGTATCATCTTTCTTTGGTAAAAAAACGCAAAAATCATTTCCGTCTATTTTATCTATAGAAATAGAAATTATTTACTAGTTTTTGTTGCAAAATGTTTGTATCTAAAGGTCAATTTTTTCTAATCAAACATATATCTTATATTTATATTGTGGTAAATGTCACATTTAGTATTGACAAAAAAAAAAAGTCACATTTGTTACTCGAACTTTGTTAGTTTGTGCAATTTATTACCTAAAGTTTAAAATTGTAAATTTATTATTTGCAAACGTTTCAAGTTTATTCATATACCAAGATGTAGGGGTGAGCGGGCAACCCTGTCCTACAGGATACCCACCTGTATTCTACTTGACCGGGAGGGTGCAGGTGGGTATTAAGGATCACAGGGTAGAGTACGAGTATCAATTTTTTGGAACCTACTCTCATAGGATAGGATATGGGTATAAGGTCTTCAAACCCGGTACCTACCTTGAAACATGTATTATAGTATAGAAGATGCATGTTTCAAGGTATCATTTGCCTACCCTTTAAATATTATATAATAATATTATATATAATAAATAATGATATTTCATATGTTATTTTACAATAACTTATATTCAAGATTATTCTTTGTAGACTACATTTCAGAAAATTTTATTATAGAAAAATTTGTACTGTTTTATTTTATAATGGCTTGTTATTTTTATTTTAAAAGAACAATGGTTGTATGCACGTACTTGAACTCCTAAATTATATAGACATGTTTATATTATAATACTAATTACTATATAGAAGTAGTTCTAAAATTTTTAATTTTGAAATTTTATGCTTGTTTTATAATTTTGTTTAATATCACATAAATAGGTTGTTGAAGTATTTGTTGTAGGCTTCAACTTTCATACATGAATAGATTTTATACATTATAATAGTTGTGATATTAACAAATTACTTTTTAAATCTCTTTCCGCATGTTATTTATATTGAATATATGAAAATAAGATAGTGTTGCATATTATATGAAAACATATCAAAGACTATAAACTTTATGTTCTAAAAAGAAAGAAAACAATATGGAGGTTTTTTGTGTATATATATATATATATAGGCTCCACAAGATACCCTTTTCCCAGTAGATTTTACGAGGTACAGGGTACAAGGTACATGGTGGGTACACGAAGCCACATGGTAGGTTTCAGGTACGAAATTCAATATCTTATATCTTGCAGGGTAGGGAACAAATAATGCTTCATACCTACCCACCCAATACCCCCTCATTCCTACCAAGATGGGATAGTTAATTGCAAATATAAGTAAAGTTTAGGTAAATAATTATGAAATTTGGCAAAATTCAAGTAATTAATTGTAAAAATAGGAAAATTTAGGTAGTGAATTAATACTTTTTTTAAATTTGTGGTAGTTAATTATACAAATCGATAAAGTTAAGGTATGAAATATAACATTTGCTCTTTATCTTATAAATAATAAATAATGATATGATAATAAATATAGCCTAATGATTAGGCATTTCTCTTTACATCCATGACTCTGGGGCACAAGAGTGTACTTTTATATTTCAAATGTAATTAGTAATAGCATTAAATTTATTTATTATAAAATTATATCATTAAACTAAATAAATTATTATAAATAACTATTTTTTATTTGCATTACACCATAAATAATAATTGTTTGCATTATAAATGTTTTGATTTTAACAATGACACTACTTAATTGACTTGATTTAAGAATATTTTTATTTTGCAATTAATGTTATGAAAATCAGCATGAATTCTTAAACAACTATCCTACTCATATGTTTTTTATTCTCCCTATTTACTCCTTCTTGTATTCCAAGAGTTTCTTAATATTCAATTAACCTAGATACCCACTTCTGTGATAGTCCTAGAAAAATGATCAATTCTTCTAAGCTTATGAGTTTGTAAAGAATAGGAGCATACGACTACCATAAGTCCGATTCAAAAAGTTCTTGCATCATCTTAACAAATGAGTCTAGCTTGTCATATCTTGTCTTGATGATCCATTTCGACATAGATTTTGCTAGAGGATCTTCTTTAGTATGGCTTAAGGAAGAAGATGATGGTTAATGTAGCTTGACTATGATCGTAATGTGAGTGCTGAGAAGAATGTGAAATAAGTCTCTCACTTTGAGATTCAAAGGTCTAGTACCTACCACCATACTCTCTACAAATCATATCATCAAGAGTCATAAGGTCAGTATTTGTAAACTCTTGATTAAGAGCAATAGGGAATAATGCATTTGTATAAAATGAGTTAAAAGGATGATAATATGGATTAGGGCATTTATAAGACTCGTGATTACCTCCACAATACAAACACATAAATCCCATGCAATTCATAGTTCACATAGTCACAAAAACTAAAGAACACTCTTAGTGAAACGCATAACCCCAAAAACTATAAAAAAAAAAAATGCTAAAGTAGTTTATACTAAAGTTGTTCCTAGCATTGGCTTGTTAGATCCTCAGCAACGGCGCTAAAAATTGATAAGAGCATATTAGTCGTATCAAATAATAAATAATAAAACCTAATAGAAATTTTATGACAATCTCTAAGATAGTGCACCTGTTGATTACAGAATAGAATTGCTACGGGTGTCGTTCTCTAGGATCTGGATATCAAGTACTAGTATTATTATTTCTCTACTATTTAACCTAATAATTGAGATGATATTATAATTACTACTTATCTAGCTACTAATCCTAATAGTTAATTATGTGCTTTTTTGAGATAATACAATCACAAAACGATACCTCTTATCTTGATCTACCATAATGTTAGGGATATAGAGATCAAGCAGCGGATTTTTTTTTTTTTTAAAGAAAAACCTTAAATCCCCAATCTAATCCAATCAATTCAATCAAATTGAATAGATGGGATTATACCTTTTAAAGCTTTTAATTTTTTGAATCTGAAGGTGCAATCGCGCAAGCTCCTTCTACGGTATCCACATGAACGAATTTTCCCAACTGGATTTTGATGTGTGTGCTAGCAAGTCGAAACAATTCCGCTTATTCAGGAATTATCTCACAAGGGTCTCTTACGATTTTTCTTTTGTTTTTGTTTGTAGAATTTCTTGACAAATTCTGATATGATGATAATGTGTCGTTAACCCTAAAAGAGACCCATCATGTTATATATATATATATATATATATAGGGCACCGTTCCTCGTAAATCTCTCCCCTAAACTTATTAGGGTTTTTATATATAAAAGACACATGCCATATATTTTATAAATAACAATTTATTTATTAATCTTAATCTTATTAAGATTAATAGATAATTAAATAATTCCTGATAGGCTTATTTAAATGAATCATGATCCAATTGATTTGTTTTTTGTGTAACCTTGTAGGTTCACTTAATGTTGGCAGTAAGCTTTAAACACCTTTTAGGCCTACAAGACATAATTAGTCTCTAACGAGACATTATGCCTACCCAAATTAAGTAAAGATTGATGATCTAACTCTATCTATTAACAGTCAGTTATTTAGTCTCTTTGTTACATGATATCTTGTAATCAACATAAGGTATGAATCAATACACTGTTTAATCACATATTTCTTGAATCCAGTCTGAATGACTTAAACAATCACATTGATAACTCCTTATTAGTTCATTCAAGCACAATCATACATTTCTCAATCTTACTCATCAAGAGGCCCAAAAGATATCTCTCTCATTTTAATGAGAGGAACAACTTCATTCACGAACACTCATATTCCTCCACATAACTTATTTCATGTCCAAGTACAATCTTATGATTATCCAATTAAAGATAATGAAGAGCTGAATCAAAATAAGGAACATGTTACGTAGGAATCCATTGTGTCATTAGGTCAAAGGATTAAAACAATGTTGTAATGAGAAATACTTATCGCAATGATCCATATAGCATTCTCATATTTAGTCATTCCAATACAATGTACTCTTATATGTATCCATACACTGAATTGATATCTTATATCCATGATTAGTAAACATGATCATCATTCAGCCAACATGCTAGTTTTAATTCATTAATATTCGATATAATGAATAACTAGGGATAATTTTAGAATAATGATATTTCTCATCTTATAGCTTTTCTATTAAAGTCACATACTTTAACAACATAAGGAATAACTAATTATTTAAGAAATAATTTTCATCAAAGTAAGAAGATCGATTATAACTTCGATAATGAAAATTGACTTACTTACAAAGATAAATATTCAAATGACATACAATCCTCATGACTTAAGGCACATCACTAGCACGTAACTTATAATAAATGATTGATTAATGAATCATTTCTATCTTGAACTGCTAGAATTCTTAAATTCATCAAATTCTCTGTCAAGATAATTGAACTCTAACCTACATGATTAATGGAAATGTCTTTCACCATTAATTACATATAAGATTGCATTATTGTTCAAGATTCTTTGCAAAGATTCAATCTTTATGCAGAAAGTATATGTAGTTTATGTTTAGATCCACATTCAAACTTCTTTATTAATGTAGATTTATTCTATTAGATGAAATCACTTTCTATCTAAAAGAAATCAAATATGCGTTCAATTTTAACTACAAATTAATCACAAGAATAGTAAAGAATGCATGAATAGGCTTAAGAACATAAATTTTTCATTAATCAAACAGATTTAGCACATAGATCTAAGGTTTTACAAGACCTAGGGTAAAGAAATCTACTCCTTCATGAAATTTACAATCACAATATGAATCAGAAGAACAGAAAGTAAACATGATGTAAATAACTCCCTTAAATAAAGTTTTGTGATTTTCTATGATGCCATGACACTTCTCCTCTTGAGGCTCTTAATTTTCTCTTTAGGGTTCCTACGAATAAGGATATGTCTCCTACACAGCCGTGTTGGATGGTCATGTAGAATGAAAACTTATGATTTTCGCCTGAAATGACTTTGTATGGCCCTGATCATAACCTATGCAGGGAGCCCATGTAGGCTTAAAAACGCTTTTAATCATCTTCTAACTTCTACACATGTATGATACATGACTTGTGTAGCTCCTTGTGCACTTAAAAAATGCTTGCTAGTCACTTATTATTCCTATATCAATGTTCTGCACAGCTTGTATAGAATTATCATGTATGTTGTAAATCTTCATTTTGCCTATTTCTTCATTAGAATCTCTCTTAACTCATCCAAATATCTTCATAAAGCTCAACATCTTCCTTTATTCCTAAAATTAACATTTTAACCATATGAGTATTATTTCTTTAATAATTCACATAAAATCTATATAATACCATATCAAAACAATATGAATAATAAAGGTTTTTAGACACTTATCACTAGTACTAATGGATTTTTTCTCTTTTTCTTTAATTGTTTATTATCTCAAACCATAAAAAAGGGAGATAAAATGAATGGTTTTAATTTATATAAATCAATATTATGGAGTTTCAAATTAGAAAACAAAAATTATGAGCAAAATATGCATGATATGTAAGGAGAGTTAATCATGAGAAAGGAATGATAACTCAACGACAGGAGGCCGGCTTTTGGCTTTGGTCTTATCAAGGAGTACATTGTCTTGGTTGGCTTAAGAGTTCATTCCTTTGATGTGCTTAACCTTCTTGTTGTTAACACATTCCTACGAAACACCAAGCTATTCAAAAAAACCATGCCTAAATCAGGCTACTCTATGGATTCAACTCATGCTCCGCATCGGATTCAGACAGTAGTCCTATCATGTATGTTCACTCTATACCGCGGCTGGCAGGCTCTTACCTTCCGACAGCCGATGGAATTCGATCGAGCTTAACTTCAACATACTGCCTAAATCTTCCAATCCTTATGAATCAATCCCCTCACCATATTCAAAATCAGTGGAATATAATCTTGTCATCACAGACAAGACACTCGTCAAGCGTTTTGTATATATCACCATCTCAGTGATTGCAATGGTTATAGCTCTTCTTCTACTGGCCAGGTTTTTACCCCACAAGCGTAGCCATCCGGGTTCTTCGAAAAACCTGACTCTTGCAGTCAGCCAGGCACTTTTGTTCTTCGATGCTCAAAAGTGTAATAAACCTGATCTTCTTGAAAGTTTCACTTTTGCCTGATATTTGATGTTGTGACAATGTTCTTTTCTCTTGCAGCTGGTAACTATCCTAGAAATAGTTCTATAAAATTTCGAGGGGATTCGGGTTTGCAAGATGGGAGTGCAAGCAATGCTGATCTTAGAGGTGGCTTCTATGACTCTGGAAATAACATAAAGTTTAGCTTCCCCACAGCATATACGGTGACTCTACTAAGTTGGACCGTGCTCGAATACCATGAAAAATATGCCGATATTGGTGAACTAGATCATGTGAAAGAGATCATCAGATGGGGCAGTGATTATTTGCTGAAACTCTTTGTTCCTTCAAATGGAACATCTGATCCCATCTTGTATTCGCAGGTACACAGAGAGAAATCAAACGATAGTCTAATAAACATGGACATAACTTAAAGCCTAAGGATCTTCATATGAATACTTAATACTATGTAGGTTGGAGGCAACAGCAGTGTTTCTCAGAAGACAATGATATGAGCTGTTGGCAGAGACCTGAGACGTGAGCTATCCAAGACCGGTTTCGCATTGTGACACCTCGGCTTCAGATTTAGCAGGGGAAATTGTTGCTGGATTATCTGCTGCTTCGCTTGTTTTCAAAGATAATGACGGCAACTATGCTGGTGAATTGCTCACAGCAGCAGAGAAACTTTTTAAGCGTCGATTGCGCAAGGTTCTCAAAGCCAAGGAACCTACACCTCGAATGATGACTGTGGAGGAGGAGCAAGACAGTTTTACAATTCAACTAGCTTCAAAGATGAACTGGTTTGGGGAGGAACTTGGTTGTTTTTTGCACTGGACATCGCTCATACCTTTCTTATGCTACAAGTAACTTTGCTTTAGCCCAAGAAGAGGAGGTTGATGCTGACAAAGGTGCATTTTATTGGAACAATAAGCTACTGGCAAATGCGGTAACATTTTAAAGAAACTTCTGTTTTCCGAGTGATGCTCATGTGAATTTACATCTATGAAAGCACTTCTTTTGTTTTAATTTCAGGTTTTGTTTGCCAGACTTTTGTATTTCCGCGATCTTGGCTACCCTTATGAAGATACGTTTACATCATCATCAGATATCACCAACTCAATTATGTGTTCGTATCTTCTTGATCAGAAGATCAATAGAACTCCAGGTTAGTAGTTGCATCGAAATGTGCATATATGGTCATGTAAAGAGCTAATGCTCGTGTTGATCATATTATGCAAGTAAATGCCATATTAAAAATTGTAGATATGGCATGAACTTTTCTATTACATATATGTACTGTTGTAGGTGGATTGATCATATTGCAACCAGATAAGGGGTCACCAATTCAGTATGCTGCAACTGCATCTTTCCTCAGTAAGCTGTATGAAGACTACCTCAATCTCCTTCAAAGATCGGGTTTTCGATGTGGGAACAAAGCACTATCTCTCAAGATGTTGCACACCTTCTCTGTTTCTCAGGTAAGGTTATATTCAATTTAATCACCTTCTCTGTTTCACAGCAGTAGGAATAGATAGGGAGTTGGATGATTGGTAGATCATATTGGGAATCATTTAATCATTGGGGTATTATATACTGAAATGCAATGCCTGAACTCCGAATGGCTACTTCTTGCTAAAACCAGAGCCATCCAACTCATCATTAATGAGTGGATTCGATCCACTGTACCAATAATTATATGCCACTAATCAATCCACATAACGTGTTAATACCGACTGATCATGGTATGCCATTAATTCACATACTTTTGCTGTTTTTTCTTAGATTAACTACATATTAGGAGACAATCCAATGGAAATGAGCTACATGGTTGGGTTCGGGCACAAGTTCCCAGTCCATGTTCACCACAGGAGCGCTTCAATCCCATGGGATGGCAAGCCATATTCTTGTGCTGATGGAGATAGATGGTTACATTCTAAAGAAGCCAACCCAAATGTGCTTTTAGGAGCCATGGTGGCTGGACCAGATCAATTTGACAACTTCTTGGATGAGAGGAACAAATCATGGTTCACGGAACCCAGCATTTCCAGCAATGCTGGTTTTCTTGCCGCACTCCTTGCCCTTCACGACCCACCTCGTCGCTCTGCAAATCCACATTCCATCAATTTAGGCATAGAAAGACAGGAATGCTTGATAAAATCAGTACAGGTACTTGACTTCATCGGAATATGTAATAGCATCACCATTACTTCCATTTTATATATGGATGAGAACAGACACGAAGTAATCTTGACAATCAATTCATAAGATAATCAAAATTAATGATAGGTTCATAGAATTTTTCTCTTTTTCTAGCTGAGCACATTACTAGTAAATAATAATCATGTGATGCAATGGGGCTCATTGCTTCAAGGTCCAGCTATATCAATTTTGTGAAAAATGTGAATGACATATCCGGTAATTGCGCAGTTTGTTAAGATGTCAATGAATTGAAAAATACAAAAAAATCAAATGCTATCACTCCCCCCAACAACCACCCTCTCCCTCCCCCTCAAACAAAAGTTATGTAATTATTGAAATTGTGATTTAGTTCATATGATTCTTCTTATGGTCACCATGAAATAATAAAATTTGATAAAAACTATCTAAATTACGTCGGACAAAATATAATAAAACAAAGGGGGAAAAAAATCAGTTCATAATAATGCTAATAGAGTATATTTCCGAAGTTTATCAGTCTCAATTTGATTTATAAAAAAAAGCTTAAAATAAAAGAGCCTAAATCGGCCTGTTTTGGGAATTTGTGTACCACCACCATTGCATTAAGCCATGAAATCACAATCATCACAAAAAGGAATCACCATTGCAGTTGCCAATTTACATCACTGAATAAAGTGGTCAAACAGTCCAAATTTTAACAGCCACTAAAACGTGCATCTTTAGGCTTGCATTTAGAAAATTGTTTTCCTGAAAATAAGGTGTTTTCATGTGTTTGATTACTTTTATAGAATTATGTTGAAAAAATTTTTCTGTGTTTGACTACCAATATTACGTAACATGTCATTATATATAAATAATTTTTTATTAACAAGTTACAATATAAGTACATTATGCTAAATAAATTTATTTAAAGTAAAAGTATAAAATACATATATGTTATACATCATTTATTTGTAAATTATCAATTGATATTTATAATTTTTTAATGATTTTTCATTTTTTTAATAAATTATTTTAATGTTTAAAATATAATTTATTGGTTAATTATGATAAAAATCAAACAAATATCATGTTTTTAGAGTTAGAATACTTACAAAACTAATCCGTAACATGACTTTTCGTTTCAAAAAGTAAGTCGTTTTTCTTAAAAATAATAGGATTTGCTCTTTAGTGGAGGTTATTTTCCTTTACAAGAGAAAATGTTTTCTACTTAGAGTGTCATATTCTGCGTAACAAACAATGAAAAATAAAGAAAATTGTTTTTGGAAAATATTTATCTTGAAACAAATGAGACCTTAGTTCAACTTTATTTTCCTTATTGGAGTAATATTTTGGAAGAAAAAATGTTCTTTTTTAGGAATAATGGGATATTATTAATTGCTTAACAAATAAAGTTTTTTTAAATGTTAATTAGGGTTTTTTATTGATAATTAGAGCATTTGTCAATAATTATATTTTTTAAGTAGTTGTTTCTCTTTAGTAATGGGTTTTTCTTTTCAAAATTATGATTTTTTTATTAATTATTAGCCCTTTTTTTCTTAAAGATAAGGGTTTTCCTTGGAAGTTAGGGTTTGAGGAAATTACGGTTTATCATTTTAGACAATGAAAATGCTTAGTCAAAAAGTAAAAACTATTTTTCGGATAAATGAAAGATCAGAAAAATTGAGAAAATTTTGAAAATTAGGAAAGGAAAAATCACCACTCAAAAAGGCTTTTAAAAAAATGAGCTATCATAGTATAATCCAAGCAGGTAGGTATGTAAACAACAAAGTGATCAGCATCAAATATATAAAATAAAAAAAAAAATTTCTACTTTCTTTCTTTGTTGACTTTTTTTTTTTTTTTTGTGTGGCTAAATTTCTTTGTTTATTGAAAATAAGTCTTTTTTTTCCCTTTGCTCTCTCTCTTTTTAAGAATTTTTTTATTAATAAAAAAATTAGGAAAATAAATTGAGCCCTTTTATTTTAAAAAATTTTACTTAAAATGCCTTTAAGTTAACACTATGTTTGGCAAACTGTTATTGAAGCGAAAGTTGCAAAAAGGAAGCGAAAGAAAATGAAGTAAAAAGAAAATAACTTTTATTATTGTTTGGATATCAAAGTAGGAAATAAAATGCTTTTCTTATCCTTAGTAAATCAAATTGTAAAGAAAAGAAAAAAGAAAAAATATGAAAATAGACTAATATACTCTTTACATTATAATATAACAGTAATCGTCATTTCAAATTAGAAGTATTTCCGTCATTTCCTCAAAGTTCCTTTTTCCTCATTCCCTTCCATCTCAAAATTGAATGAAAATTTTATGGCTCCAACTTTCTTTTTACTTCTCTCACGTCCTTTCATTTTTCCTCAAAAAAAAAAATTATCGAACACAATAATTTCTCCTCGTTTCTCTTTCCTTCCTTCACTTGCATTAGACTTCGCCCAATCTAAAGAAAGCGTAAAATTTTAACTTCCCCAGGCCGCGATTCATGGTTGTTGACCACTAACTTGGATAGAAATTGACCCACACAATGCGTTAGAGTCATTTTATTACTTTGACTTTGTTTAGTGATGACTAAAAAAATTATTCTTCAATTTTTTTTAAAAGATCCTCTTTCCCTTAATTTTTGCTAAGTAATTCATATTAAATAAGTTAACTTTCCTATAAATTAAGATTAAGGTATAAAGAGAAATTTTCAAACTTTATAATTTATTCATCGATCAAGCAATATTAATATTTTAAACATTAAGGAATACCTAGCGAGCAACTATTGGCCGAAGGTCGATCTCTTACAAATATGTTTCATGTGATAATATGGAAAATAAATAAATTTAATTAGATTGCAAGAATTGCAATCCTAATGTTGGAGCATCGCCATAAAGAAAATGGAAATAAAAATTGAGACAATAAATTGGAATTGTCTCTTCGAAGTTAAATTTATAACTTTTCAGCTATTTGTGCTCTTTTATTATTTTGTTTCTTATACTAATTTAACTCAATATTGATTTGAGGAGTTACTAGATATAGTCAATGGAGATTAAGCTTGAAATGCTAAAGTGGGAGAAGCTACTTAATCTAGTTAACCGAGATTAAACTTGAGGTGCCAAAGTGAGATTTAGGATTAACGTTGTAGATCATTAAGCCTCTTGATAAACTATTCGAGTTTGGTTCGATACTTACTTGAATTTAATTTGGGAATAATTGAGTCAAGTTTGAGCTCGAACTACTCGAGTAATTTGTTGAGTTCGAACTCTAGCTTCATATGTTTAATTTAATTAGCTCGTGACAGTAATTAAGCTTTATCAAGCTCGAGTCAAATATGAATATCAATAGAATTCAATTCAAGTTTGAGTATTAATATTATTTAAGTTAGAATTAACTATATCTTTTGGATCAAACAAACGAGTTTAATCGACTCGATCTTGTGCTTATTTAGTGTTATTTCAAGTTGTACTCGAGTTTAAAATCTTAAACTCGGTTGAACTTGACCCAAGCTCAAATTTTGAAATTTTAAGTCGAGTTTGAGGTCGAACTCAAGGTCAGCATTGCATCATCTCGACTTAATTCATTTGAAGTCCTACTTAAGATAGGCATACACACAACTTCTATTATAGATTGGTGAGTAATATTTTATTTGAAATTATTGTATCACGTATGAGTGTGTATGTGTATATATTGGCCAACAGTATCTCGTATAACTTAAAGAGTTTAATATAGATTAATAAATGAAAATTCGAACTTCGATTGCTGAATAAAGTTAAAAAAAAAAAACACCACGAGGTATTTTGAAATAATTTTTTATTTAGGGTCAGAGTAAAAATATCTACTTATTTAAGATCAAAATGAAAAAAAAAATGCCAATATATAGCTTCCAAATTGTGATTTATCTACGAGATATACGAAAATTTCTAAACATGATTTAGCATAGTCATTAAGATTATCACATCTTACAATCATGATATGCATATAGCATTATATTGTTATAATTAAACACGATATACTACTAATACCAAGCAAATTCAAAACAAATACCTTCATAGAAATGACGTGTTAAATTAATAGTTTTGGTAACTAGGACTATAAACGAGTTGAGTTGAGATGATATAGTGTCAAGCTCAAACTTGACTCGAATGAAAAGCTTAAAATTTAAGCTCGAGTTGAAGCTCGACTCAAATTAATACCCAATAAGTTTAAGTTCGACTTGATTAAACTCAATTATTTCTATAAAAATTAAAAAACAAGTTCGAATTCGAAAATAAAATAAGGTTTTTCACATGACTTGGTCTTAAATATGGTAAATATGAACCGTTAGATATAAAAAGAAAAAAAAAAAGAAAACATGAAAATAGACTTTAATAATAAGAAAAGCACAAAATTTACAACTTTTATAAAACATATAAAAAGCTCGAACAAGCTCATGAGCTATGTGAATTGAGTATTTTTTATTCTCGAATTTAAACTCAATGGTTACTCGAATAGCTCAAACTTGAATTCGACTCGGTTACAGTTGAGTTTTTATTGAGTTGAACTTGAGTAGTTCATAAGTTGTCTCAACTCGCTTATAACCTAATAGCAACTACTTGAATTTGTCATCAGAGAAATGTTTCCATCACCAAAAACCAGATTCATCATTGTCGCTTTCCATTTAGACGACAACACATCTTCATCCTATTCATCACCATCACCACTTTCCCAATTACCACTCCCAATGGTAGCCTCTCCTCCACCACTTCTGCTCAACAACTTCCACTACACTTGAATTCAAAATAAGTTCTACACACCAACTCCAAAACCCCAATAATGAACTCCTCCACTAAGTCGTACATCACCATTGATGTTAACGCTAGCTCCGAGCATGGTCATGAAACTAAACATGCTCAGACCACAGGCTCCTCCAATGGCACTATACTCTTGAGGATTGCAAGTATATTGGGATTATACAAAATGATTTGCATGCATATGTAACTTTCTCACTATGTGCAACAATATTGCGAGAAGAAATGTAATTTACATGTAAAATTACATATCCTATTATTGAAATGCAATTTAAGTATGTACCAAAACTTGATATCACATTTTGGAAATGCAACGTATGTGTAGATTCCACATTTCCTGACTTAAAAATGCAGTTTTGAAGTGTAATTTCGTAAATTTTTTTATATTAATTATATATTGGTAATTATTTTTTGTAGCAGAGCTGGACACATGTTTTGCCCCAGGTATTTTTATAAGATTGTGATATATAATAAGTAGTAAGTTGAGTTTGAAAATATTTTATGATTAGCCTTATCTTTAACTTGAAAATAGTATCATTATCTGTCTATTGGGTAACAATTTTGGTAACAAGATAATTGTAAAGGGGATTGATTATAAGATATTTTGATGAATCAATGATAAAGCACGAGTAGTAAAATTAGTTTTGAAATTATTTTACGATTACCATTATCTTTAACACAAAAATATTGCAACCTACTACCTTTTGGATATCACATTTTAGTAAGCGAATACACGAAAAAGTGGGTGTAAGTCTAAAATGTTTTTCAAGACATTTGTAGCTAAGTAATTTTTATAAACAAAAAAACCTTTATAATGTGCAATTTTAGATGGATCAAATCTAGATAAATTAAGGCTAATAGGATATTATAATTCTATAGAATACAATATGATTGCCAAAAGGATACTATGATTCTATAGATTACAATATCATTGCTAATAGCTCCTAGTGGTATTAATATTGGCATTCTCCTCTCTTTTGTGAAAAAGAGAAAAAAAAAAAGTAGTTTGTATGATTACAATATATTTTTACTTCTACATATTTCTTTGGTTTATATAAATACTTATAATCAGAAATTACTATATAAAATATGGTTAAAAACATAATGAGCATCCATATCTTTGAGTCCTTAAGGTGCCACATCAACATCTAAAGGAATTTTCCTTCCAAAAGATCTCACGACTTTATTCATAAGGTCCTTCACATAAGTTTTTTTACTTTTTTTTTTTTTTGCTTTGTGGACTCCATTTACTTTTACGTAATACATTACTTTTACAAAATAATAATAAAGATATTTCGAAGAAATTCAGCTTTTGGTTCTTCGTAGAAGACCCTAAAAGATTAAAAGAACTCTCAACATCCATAAGAATCTCAAGAAATGAGGTCCTTCACCTAGGTACTCTTGTCAAGAATCTCCAATGTTGATACTCTTATAAGATTTTTTTTTACTTCATTAAAAATGGAATCAGAATGCGTCCATAAATTTTATAATGTTTAAGTAACTCAGCCTTCAATGGATAATATATACTAGACATCATCATGGGTCAGGTTTGAACTGTGACCCAGCCCGAACTGTTACCACTGATTCCCAACCCGAGAATTAACCTATCTTCAATAGGGTGGATGTCATGCTCCAATGGCTACCTTAAACGTGACAGCCCTCCATACATAATATTAAAACTTGAGAATGACTACCTTAGGCACTCGGAAGCTTTCATATTGGTACAAGGCATACATTCACAACAAAGGGAGGCCGGTGGAGTTATGCATTTTAAGATAATGATAGCAGAATAATTAAAGTAATACTGTTATGATTCATCAAAATATAAGGTCTTGCAACTTCTATGGGGCATTCCCTTGATAAACCTCCATAATAACATAGTCTTGATAAATCAAATAACTAAAGCTAAAAGATTTTTGAAGGAAATCTAATTTAAAGTCTTCAACTATAATTCTCCAAAAGCTCCCTAAAAAGGTAAGTTCTACCCAGCCGGTCATGGTGGTCTCCGGCACTGAAACAATAATTTTGTAACATCATAAATCTATTGGGGAATAAGCATAACTAACTTAGTGAGATATTCCTTACGCAAAAAATGTACTCATAACAAAGCAATCAAACAAGTCTATTAAGCAAGCATATGAAATGCAACAACCATATGATCAAACAATACATACAACTATCCGGTTTCGTATGTAGACTGGATTTACCCCTCCATTCGGTGGTTAGGGAATGATTAGAATGGGTCACCAAAAACCTACTTGAAATTTTACGCGCATTTTGTGGTTCCAATGAATCGTACTACTAGTCCTCGAGCTTTTCTTACCCAAAGCGATCGATTCGGCTTGGCTACACCATGAGGTCGTATTCCTCGAATGTCCTAATTCCTCAAGATGTAGCTAGGCAGTTTGCCTTTTCGGTCCCACGCTAAGGAGTAGTACCAAATGCAAAGATAATATTTCAAGTGAGATGCATGAGCAATTCAGTTATAATAAATTTTCAATTTGACATTAATCCATTTAAGGTGATCAATCAGTATTTGCACACACACAACAATATACATAGAGACAATTTATATTAATCAACCAGTCGAGCTCCGATATGCTTATCATCTATTGATCACACATAATGAATCATATACATAGTACCCATAACAACCCACATGCATATCAATTTTTATCTTTTCCTAATATCTAGTGCTCTATTTTACAAGCATATGCGTGAATGCATAAAACGTAAAGGAAAACTCACTCGTCTATATCGTAATCTTCTTAGTCGTAGCAATCCTCAAGTAAGAAAATCCCATATTCCTCGTCACCTAGATAAAAGAAATACCCAGGATGAGTATTTCGTAGAAGTTCTACTTAAACTTTCTAATTTTATTTCCTATGTTAGTCAAAAATCGCGTAGAACGAAATTCCAACTTAAAATGGCCATAACTTGCTTATTTTAACTCGGAATTTTGTATATTATATGTCGTTTTCTACCTATTCAAAAAGATCCATCTATTTCTAAAGTTATTTTTATCATAAAAAGCCGTTTGGATTTGGAAACGATAGGGTACAGAATCATTACGAAATCCCAATTCCTTAAACACAATTTTTCAAACTTTTTTTCATTCAAAAATCCTTAAGCAAAAATATTGATATTTATATGATTAAAAAATCCTTTAATATATCTATATATATATATATATATATATACATAGACTCATATTGTATGCATGATTTAGTGATGTTGCCTCAAAATAAAGTTTGTAAACAATATTGTGAAGATAGAGTATTATGAAGGGTCATTCTTTGACTTGTGATTAATTTGTTATTTTGTAAATTTATGACTTAGTAACAAGAATGTCATAATTCAATATATATATATATTTTTAAAGTCCATATAGGTTTTATATTGTTCACAAATTCTTATTCAACAAATTATTTTTTAAAACATGGTTTTCCCTATTTGTAACATAAAAATTCAATTGTATTTTTTTTTAAAGAATTTTCTAAGTATGACTCTTTAAACAAAATTCTAATTTTTAGATTTTATAAGTGTGAAAGTTAATTAAAGAAAATCATGATTTCATGCTCATTTTGAGCCTATGGATGTTTTATTTTTATGTTAAACTCTTCTAAGTAATTATTTCGAAAATATGAACCTTTATGTGGTTATGAGGAAAAATCATTTCAAGTTGTGTAAAAGACATTTCAAGTTTTAGTGTATAAGAAAAATTTGTGAGTGACTTGTTCTAAACTTTCATGCTTACAATATTTCTTTATTAATTCATTATTTTTTTCCCATTCATGGACCTTTATTTGAAAATCTTTAGTTTGTTACAAGTGGTGTCTAGTCATTATAAATATTATTTGTATTTCCTTAATTCCATAAAAAAAAGTCACTTCGTAAAACTTAATTCCTTAAGTTGTATATCGATTTTACTTCTAAGTGGATTTTAACTTAGCGAGTTGATTTTATCTTAACTTTGAAAACTAGTCTAGTTCTTGGTTTTTTATGAAATTAAAAAAAAATCCTATAATTAATTTTTTATGAAAAATTTGGATATCAAAGAGTTATTAATACTAAGTTTTAATAAACTTTATATTACTCATCATAAAAAGATAACATTTATTTCTTTAGTTAATTTCTTTGGTAAAAATCATCTTTTATTGTTATTGAAGGAAATTTATGATGGGTTTATCTAAATTTTTGAAAAAAAAATTATAAAAGTACTTCTTCCATGTTTTTTATTATAAAATCTTTGTTTAAGTTCAAAGTTAAATAATAAAAGAGTTTAGTTCCATTTTCTTTTATTAAAGAGAATTCCACTTTAAATTTGTTGAGACAATATCATTATAATGATGCATGCACATAATTATGTAATATGAAAAAGATGAAAATATTACATAATAATATATAAGAAAGATTATAAGAAGCAAACAAAATAATATATTCAAGTATTGAGAACTTTAGCTTCATCAAGGCAACCTGGTCATATATTGAGAGCCTTAGTTTCATCAAGGCAACCCGGTTAAGTATTGGGAGCCTTAGCTTCATCAAGACTTCCCGGGAGTAAGAATAGACTAGTCCTAAAAGAAAAGAAAGAAAGGAAAAATAATAATAATAAGAGCAATAACAATAATAAGCTTGTTAGAGAGTTAGTGAGCATTTAGGCTCTAAGAAATATAAATATGCATATAGATAGTATAATATATATACAAAGTTAAGTTAGGGGTATAATATCAACATATAATGATAACAAAATAACAAAATTGAAATTCTTGGCATGGGCAAGAACAAAACATGAACATGTTGTTGTTTCTATAACTCACATGAGTTTTTGAGAAACAACACCATAGTCATGCTAAGTTACATAACATAAAAAATAAATGGTAGAAAGCTTTTACCTAAGGTAATGTATTTTGTTGAATAAGAAGATAGGGAATTGTAGCGATATGTGGATAGTAGTTAAAGAGAGGTTTTGATAGTATGTGGGTGAATGAAATGTGGGAAATTTGGAAGAGTGAAAGGAGATTTTTAGAGAGAGGATTTGAGGAGTGATTTTGGGAGAGTTTTGTTATAGTATATGAGCGTGTGAAAGAAGTTGAGGGAAATGAGGTATTTATAGATAAATATGGAGGGAATTTTAATATAATAAAATAAATTGAAAAAGAAAAAGAAATTGAGAGAGAGAAGAGGGGCGCTGGTGGTAAAAAGGGGGACGGAGAGAGAGTGTACTTTGTTTGGTTTTGTAATAATATGTAATATATGAAAGATGTAAAGATGTAAAGTAGTATTGGAAATGTAAATTGTAAGAAAGTAAATGTATAGGTAGTAAGATAAAGTAGAGATAGATGAATAGTAATGAAGAGTAAGATAGGGCAATGAATAGTAAACAAGACTAATAAATTACTGGTAGTAAAGAAAATACACGTATAAATGTGATATCTGCAATTTTTAGTTACCAAAAAATTATGAAACTGATATTTTTAAATTTCTTACGTTATAACGAATCTAACGATATTAACGGAATATTTTTACCATTCGGTATAGCAAGGCACAGTTTTCAAAAACTAATTTCGTTCGGATCCGAAACACACTGGAAATTAGCGAATATGATATTTTTAAGCTTCCCTAAATTATTACAAACTATTATATTCAATTTTCTCAATTTCGTTGTTTAGGGTTTAAGAGCGCGGGATTGTTGAATCTAATTTCGCTAAGGCTTATGTTGCCCTAATTGACTTTTAGGGATCCGATTTTAATTCTGGCTTTAAGATTTATTTGCAAGATTATAAGTTTTTGGGATTTATGATTGTTTTATATTTTTTGTTCAAAATTTATGTTTTACTTTATTTTTATGATTTATTTGATATTTTTCAATTATCGGGATTGTTTATTTGAGTTTAGGGTTATGTGATGACTCAATTTGACTTTCAGTATAAATTTAGATTTTTGTTTCCAAGATTAATCGAAAGGCTTAATGTTCTATAATTTTATTATTAAATATTATTTAGATATTCCATCTCGATTTATGTATTAGGGATTGGGTAAATAAATTGTCTCATGTTCGGGTTTTGAGTCGAACAATTATTGAATTTCTACTTTTGTTTTTGAAGGTTCTCTTTGTCTTAAGATCAAGAAATTTCGTATTTTATATTGTTTAGGATTTGGTTTTAACTTGGGTCGGCTTTTAAAGTTTCAATTTGGTATTTTAATCCATGATTATTTTCCAAGAGTTACGAAAAATTCGAGGGTTTACAGTAGACCCACCTTATACCTGCCAGTTTTAGAGGGTCTAGGTAGGTTATCTGTCTAAATCGGTGGTTTAGCCGAGTATTGGAATTGTAAAGGGAGAACCGTAGGTCAACCAGTGGACCGGGCAATTCCGGCCTAGAATGTCAATCAGCGGAAAAAAAAAAAAAGAGAAGTAGTTAGAATAATACAAAGTCAGCTAAACATACATTAACACATTATATCACTAGTAGTGTGCCCTTACTTTTGCAAATTCATGCAAAATAAAATAGCACACAACATCTACTCTATTACCTCAACTATTCATTGTTAGTGCCAATAATGCATACACATTAATTTGTCTCAGTTTTCAATTGCGTAAAAAAAAAAACACACACACACTGCATGTAAACGAAGGTAAATAAGTGAAATTAAGTTTGAATTTTAAAATTT
Organism: Combretum micranthum; assembly: GCA_024138025.1. Taxonomy (NCBI): domain Eukaryota; kingdom Viridiplantae; phylum Streptophyta; class Magnoliopsida; order Myrtales; family Combretaceae; genus Combretum; species Combretum micranthum. The sequence continues at coordinate 70,044 of JAMXBD010002214.1, read as the reverse complement.
TTAAACATTTGGATTGATCGTCACTCATGAATTAAAGTTAACGATGTCAGAATCATTCTGAAATGAAAGACTTTTACTATTTTCATATGGAAATATCAGTACAAAATTTTGAATTTATAGAGGTATTGATGGATTTATCCTGTAGAGGGAGAAATCTTGCTAGGCTTTTACTGATTACATGTTGTGAAAATTTCAAATGTTAAAATGGTATGAGTTGACTATAAAATGATATGGTGGTTTTTGGATATGCCTACATCAGAATTGTAACAACTAAACTTTGTACATTTATATTTTCGCACATAATAGAGTTTCTTCGTTTTTCATTACTATTACACCATAGTTGAAAAACACATAGCTATTTACACTTCGTAATTTAGCTTTCATAATTGTGTGATGTAATACATTAATAACAATATTTTTTAAGGAAATTTCATTTTTGCATTAGTTTATTTCTCTTTTTTTTTTTTGCATTTTTATAAAAAAAAGGTTATTAGCCAGTTCACTGTTCATGTGAAATCATAACTGGAACCGCTAAACTTGCCAAATCCAAGGAATTACGAATCGACCCGTACATGGTGGTTTTGGTTCCATGAAGTCATGAACTGAAAATCAGCGGTTCGTAAGGCTATAAATGAGTCAAGACAATTCGCGAGTTACTCGAGTTCGACTCAATGAAAGCTCAAATTCGACTCGCTTACAATCAAGTTGAGCTTGAGTTCAAGCTACTCTGGTAGCTACTGAGTTTGAGTTCGAGCTTTAAAATACTTAGCTCAGATAGCTTGCGAGCTTAACTGAGATTAATTGTGTATTAAATCGAGTGGAGTCAGGTTCAGTTTGAGTTTATTGAATATTAAATACTCTTTATAATTAAATCAATATTTATAGAATAATCAAGTTTAATCGAGTCGAGTATATCGAGTATTACATCGAGTCGAATTTAAGCTTAAAAATCGAAGCTCGATCGAGTTTGAGCTTTAATTTTTTTTATTCAAGTCGAGTTTGAGCTTGGTATTATATCAACTCGACTTGACTCATTTACAGCCCTTCGAGTCTGGTTCCAGAACCGACCTGGACTATGATGATGTCTAATATACACATATAAGTAAGTATTAATAATTTTTTTATATATAATTGTACTTCTAAATTACATATGTTAGTTATTTTAGAGATTATCCAATATGTCTACCACGTATTAAATATTTGAAAATATTAATGTATATATATATTTGACTATACATTCATTATAAAATTCATTATATATTTATTATGTAAAGGGTCATTTTAGTCTTTGCATATTATGGTTTAGGGCTTGAATCATTCAATATATATATGTATCCAATCTCGTACTGTCTATTATAATTCGAATCAATAAATTATTTTTCTTCTCTATATTTGTACATGGTATCAGAGCATGGGTTAAACAAACCCTAATTATCTTTTTAATTTTTTTTACAAGTATCATCATCTTGCCCAACCAAACCAAGCATGTCTTTCATCTATCAATCTTTCAGTCGTAGAACAAACCTCGACAAAATGAAGCATCTCCTTCATCCACATGAAGCCATGCACTAGTGATGATCTACCTCACCAACTTGAGCCAACTTCACCATTGAGGACCCACCCTCACAAACCACCAATGCCCAACTAACCAAGATCCACAGACACAAAATCGAAACATCTCCTTGGTACCATATCAACCACGTTCACAACTTCGATATTCTTGTAATCTTGTCAAGTTCACGACTTTATATTTAAATCGAATTGATTTAAAGATGACTTTACCATGAAGAATTATATGTAAAGCAATTGTTTTCTTCTCTAAATGAAAAAAAAAAAACTTGTTTCATTATGACCGATCAACCATCATCATCAACCTGCATAATCAAGTCTTATAAAAACCACAATGTTTATGGCCTTAGCCACTTTAAAACCAGGGGGTGTCATTCTTTATATGATTCTACTCAGTGCTTCTCCTCCAATATGAGTTCGTCAAGTTCTAAGCTTACTTGCCAAATTTGTGAGAAATCTGGGCACTCAGGTCTTTTCTGTCGTCATAGGTTCAATGTCAAGGACACTCAGCCCTTAACATTTGCTACTCACTTTACCAGACCTCCTCATGAAGCTATTTGGTATACAGACTCTGATAACACACATCACATGACTCTTGATGCAGGTATACTCACTGATCTAACCTCTTATGTTAGTTCTGATATGGTCTTGGTTGGTAATGGTGCCTCTATGCCCATAACACATACTAGTAATCTTCTCATACAAACCTCAAATCGCCTTTTGCATCTCAAGAATGTTCTTGTTGTTCCTTCCCTTACGTATAATCTCTCATCTATCGTCAAACTGTATTCTGACAATATCTACTCTATTAGTTTTGACAAAACCTCCATTTGTCTTAAGATTCTCAAATAAGTCAACTTCCTCTTCAACAAAAGACCATGTGTAATCTTTACCCAGTCAAACTTGCTAGATCCTTATAGGCTCTTCTTGCTTCTGTCTTATTGAGAGAAATATGGCATTCTTGATTGTGTCATCCACATACAGAGGTTCTCAACCTTTTATCAAGAATCATCACATAAGCGTCAAGTCGTCTTCATCCTCTTACCTTCCCTGTCATGCCTACAATAGTGGCAAGTCCACTCGTCTCCCTTTTCAATTGTCATCTCATCAAGCATTAAATCCCTTAGATGTCATACATTCAGATGTCTAGCAATCATCTGTTAGATCTAATTTAGGGTTCCGTTACTATGTTATTTTGTTAGATGATTGCACTCACTACTTTTAGCTTTTTCATATGCATGAAAAAAGAGATGTTTTATCCAATTTTCAACATTTCAAAACATTGGTTGAAAATTACTTTTCAAACCACGTTAAAGTCTTCCATTGTGACGGTGGTGGTGAATTCATAAATAATGCCTTCTCTAATTTCCTTTGTGCTAATGGAATTCACCTCGAACTTCCTTACACTTACACTTCTCAACAAAATGGTGTAGCTGAATGTAAACACAGACACATTGTAGAACTTGTACGTACCATTCGATTGTATGCAAACTTACCATCCACATTCTGGGTTGATGCCACTTTGACTGCAATTTATATTATTAATCGCTTACCCTCAGCCACACTAAACCATAAATCCCCATTTGACCTTCTCTATCCTATTCCTCTTAATTATAATTACTTATGCACCTTTGGATGTCTTTGTTATCCTAACACCACTCCTCAAGCCCCAAAAAGACTCTCCCATTGTTCTCTACCCTGCATCTTCATTGGCTATTTCGCCCAACACAAATGACATCAATGCTTAGATCCAATATCAGGTCATGTCTACATCAGTCGTCATGTTATTTTTCATGAAACTATTTTTCCATATAACGATCTTATTGCTTCTCCTAATACTTCACCTATTACGTCCACTTCCTCACCCTCTCTCACCTTTACCATTTCTACCACCATAACCCTTCCAGCTAGATTTCACCCCTTTTGTCCACTACCGAAGATAACTTCCCTAAATCATCTTATCTTACACCACCTCAATATGCTGACCCTGCCCTTGCCTCTGCCTCTGCATCCGTCGCTGGCCCTACATCTGACACTTCTCCTACCTCCACTACTTCCCTGCCCCAGCCCTTGAGGCTGCCCCTAATCTTATCCCTACCAGTACCTTTGCCTCGGCTCCTACTGTCACCACCTCTACTAATCAACATGAAAATGAACTTATTATTCATGTTTATAGGGACACTAGATTCAGGCCCACCCTTCCACCACATACCACAACTCCTCCTTCTACCAGTAACTTACTTGCCTTGTTACCTTCATCATCCCTTCCCACATCATCCACCTCAACATCGATTTCCACATCTAGATCTACGCACTCCATGTGCACCCGTTCTTAGTCTGGCTCATAAAACCAAAAACTATTATCAACTTTTACGCTACCACAACCTCATCCGAGCCTCGTCACTATATTGAAGCCCTTTTGAGACCTTACTCAGGCTATTGCCATGAGAGAAGAATTTAATTCACTTCTCTAAAATCACATCTGGATACTCGTACCACCTTTACCCAATCAAAATGTTGTTGGTAGCATATGGGAATTCTGCATTAAATATAATGCCGAAGGTCAAGTTGAGAACTATAAGGCTCGCTTTGTTGCCCAAGGTTTCACTCAACGGGAAGGTATTGATTATAATAAAACCATTAGTCCCATTGTAAAACCCATCACTGTTTGATTTGTTCTCCCTCTTGCGATTTCTTCCCCATGGACTATTCATCAACTTGATGTCAAAAATGCTTTCCTCCATTGTCCCTTAAAGGAGACAAAGTTCATGAAATAACCTCTTGGGTTTGTTCATCCTCGTTATCCCCAACATGTCTGTAAACTTCAAAAGTCCCTTTATGATCTTGAGCAGGCTCTTCGTGCTTGATTTCATCAATTCAATACTTTTCTCTCACATATTGGTTTCTGTCCAAGTAAGGTTGACACGTCTATGTTTACATTCTCTGACGGTTCAAACAAACTTGTTCTTCTCCTTTATGTTGATGATATAATTCTTACTGGCAATAACCATCACCTTATTGCACATCACATATCTCTTCTCTTTCGACAGTTTGCAATGAAGTATCTTGGGGATCTCCATTTTTTTTTTTTTTTGAGTGTAAAGGCTAGTTGCACACCACATGGGCTACACTCAAGCCAGTCTCACTTCATTCATGAACTCCTAAAACACCACAATATGCATCTAAGCAAACTAGTCAAAACACGAATGAGCCCTCGTAGTCATCTTAGTGCTTGTGGCTTTCTATTACTTTCCAACCCTACTTCATACCAAGAGACTATTGGGGCACTCCAATACCTCACTATTACTATACTAGATATCAACTTTGTGGTTAGTCCGATGAGTCAATATGTGCATCAATTGAATACTAATCACATGCAGGCACCTAAGTTAGTTTTTTGATATCTTCGTGACACCATGAGATTGGGCCTCCCTATTGTTCACACATCTTGCATGTCCTTAACCACCAATGTTGATGCAGATTAGGCTGGTTGTCTAGATACTTGCAAATCTACTATAGACTATGCTATTTATCTTGGACGTAATCTCATCTCTTGGCATTCCAAGAAACAACCCACAGTCTCTAAAAGCTCTACTAAAGTAAAATATAGTGTCATTGCTTATGATGTTGCAGAGTCTACTTGGATTTGTCACCTTGCATGTGACCTACAAGTTCCTATCCAATGACCTGTAATTCTGTGCCGTGATAATCTTGGAGCTGTTTACATGATAGGTAATCCTATTCATCACAACCGTACAAAACATATCGATATTAACTACTATTTTGTGCATGAACAAGTTGCCACAAGTCAGGTCTTAGTCAAGTACATTACCACTTATCATCAATAAATAGACATCCTTACAAAGAATCTCTCAACTGCTGCTTTCATGGATCATTATACCAATCTCACGCTACCTCTAGTATTGTAAGATTGAGGAGGCGTATTAATATATATATATATATATATATTTGACTATACATTTATTATACATTCATTATATATTTATTATGTAAAGGTCATTTTAGTCTTTACATATTATGATTTAAAGCCTGAATCCTTCAATATATATATGTATCCAATTTCGTATTGTTTATTATCATTCAAATCAAAAATTATTTTTCTTCTCTATATTTGTACAGAAAAAATATGATAAATATCGACATTATTTTAATTAATGACTCACAAAAGTGAAAATTCTGGCTAATTAATTTGGCCATTCCATTCCTTTTTACATGCAAATATAAGAGTTGAAGAGAAAAAAAAAAAAAGGGAAAAGAAAATGAAAAAAAAGGTGCAGTTTACGGTTAAGGAGAACATTCTGGCTGAGCTTCAGTAGAAGTCCTCCTTGTCCTATAAGTCCAGCTGCTCGCCTCACAGAAAGGAAGAAACGGAAAAAAAGAATCCATTAATAATGGCTATGGCCCCGAGATGTATGAATACGTGCGTGGGAATGGTGGCAGGGACATGCGTGCTCCACCAAAGCCCCAAACAAATGGGTGGTCTTGCCTTTAGGACATCAACCTGGACACGGCCATCTCCTAAACTGGGTTGTCTTCATTTGCACCGGGGTATACCTCCTAGGAAGTTTGTCGTAAGAGCTGCCAGAAATGAATCCAAAGGAGTCTCTTTAGGCTTCAGAGCACCCCACTTTGAGGTCCTTTTTCTTTTTTCTTTTCCCCCCTTTTCTATCTTGATTCGATGTGGTATACGAACTTCCAGTTAATAGCTTTGACAAAATATGAAATTATTCCAGAATACACTGATTAAAAATGTCAAACGGTATTTTAGATGTGATACCAAGTCTTACATAGGTTGTGGGAGAGAATTAGATTAGTTGGTATGGTCATGGCAGTGTATAACAAGTCAAGACCAGGTAGGATGTTAAGACTAACTAGGGTGGCATGTTTGGTTCTCGAAATGGAATAAGGTAGGAATAGAATTGCAATCCCTGGGGAACGAGATAGAGTAGAATTACTATTCTTTATTTGAGTTCTTATGAGTATATATGAAAATATACTAAATGAAACAAAAGAATAGCTCCGATATAGCAATTCCTCACTTTGCAACAATTGTAATTTCATGGAATAGACATTCCACCAACCAAAATGCAAGAATAGATTTGCTAAGAAGGAATAGCTATTCTATTTCACTCTTACGAAGTAAACCACAAGTGCTAGGAATTTTTGGGTCAAGCATGTCTTGTTTTTATGGTAGTGCTTGATGGAAAGGGAGGATGATAATAGTTGGTAGCTGCATTGGTGACTATTCTATCAAATGTGTTTAAGAATAAGAAAAATGAACTTTTTCTATCTTTTCATTTGAAAAAACATGGGAATATTTTTTTTTCCAATTCTAATAAATTATTTCAGTTGAGTGAGATTTTTGTTTTTCTGTTAAACTATATTATTTTCTATTGTTAAGGTCTTATGAACATTTTCCATGAAGCAGACACTCTGTAAGCATGGATTTATGGCAGCATACCCGTCGGTCAATGCTGATTCAATTTGAATGAAGACACGCCATGTTCTTTCTGCTAATCAGTTGTTCTTTTCATTTGGCTTTTCCTTTTCTGAAAATAGCTGCCAGAGCCACTAACAGGAAAAACTTGGAGCCTGGGAGATTTTGAGTCCTATCCTGCTTTGCTGGTAATCTCTCTTGCTCTAATGCTTACAATTAAGAACTATTGTATCATATTGAATCCACTTGAGGGACGTGAAGTAGTTGGGCAGTATCCATGGCAATTACTCCACATGAGTTTTAGCTTGCCTTGAGTCAATCTGTAAAGTTGTCTGGTATATTTAGCTAGCAAATGAGTGAAAAGCTTGAGTTCATGATGGAAATTACGTAAGGCTATAACCGAGCAAAGATGGGACAACGGCTAAAGTCTCCAAATGCTAAAATTAAAATTTCCTCTCTTTAAAGTTGTAATTACTCAGTAGAGATTATGTGATGCAAACTCAAACCTGTGTCAAAATGCCCAACTGTGAAAGCTTTATACTTCTTTAAAATGTAGAGTTGCAGAAAAGGGGTTTACCTATAATTGATACTGAAATATGATTCTGATGACAATTTGCAAGGACTCTTAAAAAGAAAATTGTTGGTAAATGCAAATATTCAAGTTTTGCAATTTACATTGATAGAGCAATACTCTTGCTATAAAAATGGGTTAAATGATAAGGGGTGCTCTTATAAATATCTTATTACACAAGTATTTTGTTTTTTATTCCTATCTTCATAAGTTAAGGTAAATGATGTTACTGGAAGTCATCTAGGGTGCAGTTTTCTAGTGCGTGGTTTCTGCTGGTTCAGTGGTTTTTGTTGGCTATAAGATGGCGCTTGGATGCTAGAGTATAGTGAAGCGGAATCTTAAAAGCAAAAGGTTTTACTTTAAATGGGCTTCCATAAGAACACCTGAAATGAAATTTTGTTATATGTGATCTAGAAGCAGCTTTTAAGTCAAGTTATATATGGTTTGTATCTATCCAAAGGAGGATCGGTTGAAATATTATCCAATGATTATTATCTTATTTTCTATTTTGGGATGATAAACTAGTTACTTCAATGAGGAGTGCATATTTTTGTGTAAGAAGATGTTAATCAGTCCCCTAGTGCACCTGTATCTTTGTTAGAGACTATATATAATTATATACATAGTTTTGTTTTTCAGTTTGTCCTAGTTGATTGGTTATTTCTTCTAGTCTTTTATCAGAGCAGAATGGAAGTTTTACAGGGTAGTCTGATGTGATTATAGGGAGTGGTTTAATGTTAGAGATGTGGGTTTCAATTATCATTGTGTTCTTACCATGTCCCGTGTATTATTATAATATTTAAATCAATAGGAACATTCACAAATAGGTTGGTGTAAAGAATGAATAGATGAATTCATGGATAATGAGTTCAGTAATAGATTTATGAATAGCTAGATTTAATGTACTAGAGGTGTGAAGGTCATTCTCGACTCCTATATATGCGAGTCTCAACCCCTCACTTGGGAAGGAGAGAAAAGAATTATCTCAAGCCTTTTAAGTGTTTTAGTTTATTTTTTAAGTGTCTTAAATGCAATTATGATATTGGAGAGTTCTCTCTAAACGAGCCATTAGACTTTTTTCATATACAGATCACCTATGACTAGATCCTTGACCCATGCCAGTAGCATTCAAGTTCAAGAGATAAGCTCTATGACTTCTTCCATGGTGATACTATTGGATCGTTAAGGATAAACACCAAAAGCATTAAGAGTGAATAGAAACAAAGACAATTTGGTTGATGTGGATACACAGAAAAAAGATAGGAGTCTAGATAAATATTAACATGAAAAGTGGTTGTTGAAATAAGCATTTATTACCTAAAATTCGGCAGGTTGAGATGGTTTAAATGCTAGTGATGAAAACTCTCAGTGTTACAGTAAAAAAAAAAAAGTGATGGCATGCAAGTTTATCATCTCAAAACAGGAAGGAGGAGGTTAAATGTATGAAGGTGCAGTGACACTATGGGGACCCATTGAAATCAGCAAAATTTTTTGTCTTACTAAAGTGCTGGGCGACATCTGCCACTCACTTTCCTGAACGTAACAACGTGAATAAAATCATCAATAATATTCTGGTTCTTCAGATGGTAATCAAGTGGTTGTTTATGGTTTTTCGCTTCTTGTTTTCCTGTGCTTTTTTTTTTTGGTTGCTTTCATATAGCTAGCCCTTCAGCCTTAACTTCCTACCTTGTTTCTCCTCCCAAATTCCCAATGGCCATCTTTTGATATTGTGTTATTAATACATTTCCTTGTGTAGACAAGCATCAAAATGGGTGGCTGAGGAAAAGAAATTGGTTCTTGATCCTATTGGATCTCTTACTTACTATAGTGTCTCAAACCATTTTTTGGGGGAAGCCATCTTGAAAGTAACCTGCCTAATAAATAGAATGTTATCTTGGATACTTGAGGACAAAAGCCCTCTTGAAACTGATGTGGCTTTATATTTTTATCTTCTAGCTTTCTTCACTCAATAAACACAAGCATCCTTGAAGGCAAATGTAGATTCTTTTGTGTCTCTTTTCAACAACTCCTATACTTATTTAAAGCACCTCAGACAACTAACAGAAGCCTGATCTTTATCCATGTCACACTCTCCTATTCAAGTATTGAGTAAATCCAAGAATTGTATAAGCCAATATTCAGCGCTTAATCTCCATTAGTATTTGACCGCCAAAATAGTACAATAGATTTCATACAATTGATTGATCGAGTGGGATAAGAATATGTTTCTTGTTCTTGTTATGTTTGCTTTACCTGCTGATGTTTGATCTAAAACCAACTCAAACAAAACTGACAAAGATTACTTTTTGGTATAGAGTGGGGTTTTGCATTTAGATCACATCTTATTAGTTGTGGTTAACAAGCTGAATCTTATGAGTTACGATAAAAAAATGATTGGAAACAGTGTGGTTTTTGGTCTTTTCCTTTGGAACTAGTTTTAGTTGGAGTGTTAATATGAATATTGCATGGGTGTAATTCCGGTTGACTAATTGACTAACTTTGAAATGTATTTAATAATTCTTAGCTTCCAGCAATATTGACCAAGTTAATAAATATTTTTAAGTCCTTCAGCCAAACAAAAAGTCAACTCTGGGTTCAATTGGGCTTTTGGAAATGAACTGAGAATTTAGAGATCCAATGTCAATTCTATTGTTTGCCTTGCTTTGTATATGCTGCAGTTTGAAATCATAATAATTTATTTGAGATGAATTTGCTTTATAATTTATATGATGGATTTATAAAATGTCCAAAACCCTAACAATGTATATTTGAACTTTGAGACTTCGTACAAATTCCAATTTTTTTCAAACTGATGATTGAAAGATAGAATATGCTTTGTTATCTTCAATGTCATTTCAAATGTTTGTCATTGGTAACAAAAGATATTGGCACTTGACTGCTTCTTTAAAATATAAGATTTCTCATGTCATGTTGTTTGTTATTGACCTCAGCTGATAAAATGTATTGCTCTCTTACTTGCTTATTCTTGTAAACATGACTTTACATTAAATACATGTGGACAAAAGATGGATCATGCTGTCTGTGTTGAGTCTAAAACAATGCATATTCTTTTTTTGGTCAATAAGTTACTGAATGGCTAAGCCAGATAAGAATATGGGAGCTAGCTGTGGTTGATAGAAAGATAATTATGATTGTTATACTACATCAAGTAGAGAAATAATTTTATGAATGAATGCACCTAACTTTCTCCAATCTGAATGAAATTGTATTTTAGGTCCATTCTCCTCAAGATTAGTGGTCGGACAAAAAAAGTTAGGCAGAGATTTATATCTTATGCTAATCTATCATCATAGAGAAAGCTCGTACATTATTTATCATCCTTCTAGACGATGTAATTCAGATGGAGAGGCATTCTAGTTTCATAAATGTTTTGGGCCAAGTTTCATATTTCAAGTTTTTCCAGGTTGATCAAGTTTATATAGAAGCAATATATAGGGACTTTTGAAAGGAAAGGTACACTAAATGATGAATACTTAGTAACATTGCAAACGTTTTTACCTTTTCCTTGATAACTTATCTTCAGTGTTGTGTTCAATATGGAAGTGCACCATTGTTATTTTGAAGAAAAATTATTTGAAAACAGAAGGAGGAGGAGTTTATAACTAAACATTTTCGTTACATGGTGCAGGTTATGTTTATTTGTAATCATTGCCCATTTGTCAAACACTTGAAGAAAGATATAGTGAAACTTACAGATTTCTATGCAAAGGTATTTTAATACCATTAATAGAAAATACCAACAAGAGAATGCCGATACTTCTATGCCTTATGTTTACTACTGCAGAAAGGACTGGCAGCTGTTGCGATATCTTCAAATTCTATAGCTACTCATCCACAGGTTTTACGGTCGCCAAGCCTTTATGATAGCAGAAAACGTCAAATGTGTTAGCATATTGACAGAAATGATTATTTTGCCACAGGATGGACCAAAATTTATGGCAGAAGAGGCTAAAGAATTTAACTATCCCTTCCCTTATCTTTATGATGAGGTATGGCGCTCCTTGCATCCTCATGAATCTTACTGTGCACCATTACCTGCATATGGTATCCACATAGGATTCTTAATTCATCTGTGCTTGCAAATTTGTGAATTGAAACAATGCAATAATCTGATAGTTCATGTGTTTAGCTGCTTTTGGACTGTAATAGCATGTGTGCTTACTTTTGCTGAAGGCAGTTGGATTGAAATCATAATCTTTTTGCCTTATTTAATCTCATCCTTTTCACTTAAATCTTAGATATTGTTATTGCATTATAATTGATGTTCATATTTTGAATTTACTATTCTTTTTTTAAAGAGAATTTACTAAGGTGGATCACATTTGTATGGTCATCTGCAGTCACAAGATGTTGCACGAGATTTTGGAGCTGTTTGTACTCCAGAGTTCTTTTTATTCAAAAAGGTGACCTTAAATTGCAGATGTCATTACATTTCAAGTGGAGTTATCTTGTATCTGTGGTCAATCTAGATTACATGAATATTTCATCGGTTTCCGGTTTTGTTGTTGATACAAGTGAAGCTCGCCTCCAATTTAGTGAGATTACCTGACTTAATTCTATATTTCTTTCTTTTCCTGTTCTAATCTTGTATATCTCCTTTCTTTCAAACAGTTCTTAATAAATCCTATCACATGAAAGGTTGGAGTATGGCCAGTCTTTTTAATGTTATTTGCAATATCTTTATAGAAGCTTTCCATTAAATTTAGTGCTTTATATTAATACTCATTAATGTGAAACAGGATGGTAGAAGACCGTTTGAGCTCGTATACCATGGTCAATTTGATGATTCCCGACCAAATAATAATGTCCGTGTTACAGGAAGGTAAGACTTTCTTGCCGGTTACAGTTCTACAAGCAATATTTTTTTCATCTGGTGTATCATTGGGATATACTTCTTTTGTGATTCTATAGGGACCTGAGCATAGCTATTGATTGTGTTCTGAGTGGTCAGCCAGTACCACAAGTTCAAAAACCAAGGTACTATAGTCATCATTCTTTTCATGTCTCCAAGAAGCATAATTTTACTTGCAGGAATGAACAGCATAGCTCTTGACATATTTGCTACTGTTATTCTATTTTGCCCACAGCATTGGATGCAGCATAAAGTGGCATCCAGAGGGAAAATTATAAGGTGAAATTATTACTTTCACAGTATTTGAAGTCTTCTATTATCACTCTGCAGCTTAATTTCAGGTGCATTATGCTAATCTGTCTTGATCTGTCCCTTTCCTGGCTTCATATTTCTTGATTTCTTATTTTGAAGTGCAGAGAACAGCTGTATTATGGATTTTCATATCTGGTGCAACATATGCTATTTGTATTAGATATATCTCTTAAACTTTCTTAATTTTTCCTAATTTCTTAGCATGTGGCGTTTCAAAAGGTTCTCTTGCAGTATTTTAGCCTTCCATATATGCTAATTGTTTAAACAAAACTGGAAATGCATGAATGAGGTTTTTTTTTTAATAATTATAATAGGAATAAATGCATAATTGCTCCTTTAACTATTTCTTGTTTTTCTATTTAAATCCTTGAATTTCTACTTCTTCTGTTCATGTCTCCAACATTCTAAAGTGGGCCAATCAATTTCTTGATTACATTTTTCATTAAGAATGTGTATGTGTATATATGTTTTCAGAATGCACAACCCACAATGCTACCATAGTGTATTTAATTTATTCAGACAAGCATATCCTACTTGAAACTTTGCATGCTGTTCCTCCAGTAACCTTGTAACGTTTATCATTAATCTAAATTATTTTTATTGCTCAAACTGGTGAACAATTTATGTCCAGTATGCAGTCTTATGTAGAGTCCACTAGCATAATTATTGAGTTAAGACTGGAGCGACATATATTTGGTTATATAAATCAAATGCATGTACATTTAATAACCCATAAGCTTAAGTGTCTTTTAAATACTATGTTATAACTACAAAATTATTTTAACACAAGTAAATTATTACTTGATTTCTTAAAATGGTTTGGTTCGGCTTTTTCGGTTTGGTTTGTTTATCTGGCTGCACCAACCATGAATTTTTGGTTTGGGAATTCCCCAAAAGAAAATTGGAAAAGATAGAAAAAGAAATATATGTTTTCAATTTGGTTAGGTAGGTTTGCGGTTTGGTTAGTTTTTTATGCGATCCCATAAATCTGGAGCACAAAATGCTTTGCAGCTCTTGGGAGCAAGCAAGCAACCTTACTCTTGCATCTTGCCAAGAGTCTATTTCAGTGCCATAAGCCTGTGAATTACAGGCTGTTTTGGAGAGCAATATAGAAATAGAACCAAAAAAGAAAAGTTCCATGTCTTCTAGCTTATGTAAATCAAATGGTGTTCATTTTTTCCTGGAACCTAGTCACTTGGTATCAAAGCTTGTGATGTATTAACTATCTATGCGAAGACACTACAATGCTTGTCTGCTGATGTTTGTAAAATTGTTTACTATTTTTTTGTCCTAAAAGTATGCCAAGAGAATTCTTCTTCAAGATTCCTTAGAAGTTGCCACATATACTTGATGTATGCCGACAAAAGATTCTCCCTCAGTGTCCTACCAGAAATCATCTATCACTGAATTGCAGGTTGATTATGCATCTACAATGTCCATGGTGCACAGCTTCGATTGTCCTGTTCTAGTTTAAGAAATAGTTTCTACAGAGGTTCCCTCTTTGGGTGCTGTATATGCTATCTGTTAATCATTTGCAATTGTCAGTGCATGTGCTTTTGCTTGTACAAAGTAGTCGCCTTTGCGGGCAGCACTTTGTGAACTGAACAGACTTTTTTTTTTTTTTGGAAATAAATTTTATGGTGACAATTTTTTAGTTGCATCCTTGGATTGCTTTTCGGAACATAAGTTTCTGTGAATGCAGTGAAGTTTGTTTTATCAATGCTTGGGCAGTTCTGTTGGCATTATGTCACCTTGAATAGATGTTGTACTTGATGTCTTTTAGTAGATTATGTCTATTTCAGTATATATGATGTCTGGATGCATGGATCTTTGGCATAACAGGACCAAGAAGTATCTACTACTAAACATTGAAGAATTTACTGATGAAGAAGATACTATTGCACTATGGTACAATTTTTCAACTTTATCACATCAGGCGAGATGTTAAGTGATTGCTGGTCATTATTTCTCTAAACATGTATGCAATACTCCAAACTCACTGTATATCGAGTGATGCTTTGAGCCATCATCTCCATGTCCCAAAGTAATCATGGTATCTGAGGGGAGGGCTCTAAACAAACTACATCAAACTAAACTTTTGGAGGTTTAGGTTCGGCTCGTTTAACAAATTAATGAGTTCGAGCCGAGCTGGACTTTTAATGAGTTTTTAGGCTCAAATTTGTTAAAAATTCATGAGCCACTGAGCTCAGGCTACTTTATATAAATAATTATATATAATTATATTTATAACATTAAATCAATATATTATATATAATATTATATTAATATAATAATACAAATTTATCTTATATAATAAAATAATATTTTAAGAAAACTCATTAATAAGCCAATTCACGAGTTTTTAACAAGTTTATTTGTGAGTCTTTAAAGTATATTTGTGAGCCAACTCAGGAATCCGAGCTTTGTTTGTGAGCCAGCTCTCAACCCTGAAGAAAAGTTTAGGTTAGATTCTTTAGACTAAATGAACTTCATTTTGAGCTCGAGTAGCTCGATTCATTTATAACCTTAAGCATAACGTTGTCACCATGGGATGGTGAAATCAGCCCCTTCATTGCCACCAGCCACCATATGGAGTCAACCATCACCAGCAGCTCTCCCTCTCCACCTTCATCAAAGCACCGATTCTGCAAACCAGACCTGAAGGCGACACTCCAAAACCCGACATTTCTCCATTTCGACCACTCTTACCTATCACTTCTTCTCAACGTCGCCTCTCACGGCTCACTCCCTTAAACCAATTATGCATGGTGCTCTTGCTAGGGCTCTACCATTCAACCAGTCACCATCAACCCTATATTTACACCCCCTTAATTTATTTTTCCTTTGCCCACCATCACATCACTTTACTAATGTGATGTAATGTATTACTGTATGGCAATTATAAGAGTGGTACAAGAAGCATTTTTAAAGTAATATGCAGCACTAAATTCAAATCTTGGTCCGGTCCTATGGTTACAACTGTTAATAATCTTCCCTGAAGTAAAGTCCAAAAATTCAAAGTAATAAGGTTTATATCCTTAGTCCATTTACTTACTAGTAACATATTGTTTACCTAGTTGGACGACGGTAACACCGATTTCTGTATTGTGTTCCACGTTACTGACCTTTACCTTATTTAAGAGTTAGACTTATCAACTCCATTGGTATTAAGGATAGGTTCATGCCCCCACGGATTTCTCAAACTCCACATCAGCCACATGTGCCAGATTTTCTTGCCTTCTCTATCTCTCTATCTTCAGAATTGCTTGCTATTTTTCGTGTAAATGTTTCGTATGTGATTCAGTTTAGTGTAGTGATCATGCCATAACTTTTCTTTAAGGAATGTCCCTCTTTTGTATTATAAAGGCCACCTCTTTGTCTAGATTCAACTATATTCATTAAAGGGTAAATATCACACTTGATGTTTGAACTTTGCTAAAAAAACTAATTAAACACCTAGGATAAAACTTAGAAATGCTGGGTGAATTGAGTTTTAGCATTATTTTTTTTCTCTCTTTTATAATTCAATGCCTAATCCATGCAATTCTATGAATTTGACAAATATAAACTATATAAAGTAAAATGCAATAAAGTAAAAGAGAATTGTTTGGAAAAAATGAGTTGTGATTTAACATGGAGTGTAGTCCGCTCCTAATTTTCATGATCACACAAATACCTCCAATGGAGGATTTCACACGTTACTTTATTAATATTAAATAGATTGTTCTTAAGGAGATACACACAAGCACCATTAAAGCTCTCACACAAAATTCACTCAAGTTGTGCCTTTTACACAAATCACAATATCAAACTTAAGGCACAACTTTTGTTCTCATAAGATTACTCAACAAATGTGTTAGAATGATCTAGTTATATTAATCAGGGGATTTTTGTAATACTATGTTTATACTACATAATGTAATATTGTGATAGGGTCGTGTTATGCTCTACACTTCAGAGTTTATCAAAATGTAAGAGTAGTGTTTTACAAAAGATTACAAATCATTAGTTTAAAGGCCCTACTCAAGTTTAAAGAATAAAGGACATATTGATAGAGAATTAATTACAAGATTTTTGTAAGCAATTTGATGGCTCAATTAACTCCTCCAAATCTGTCCAAAGTATTCTATTTATAGGTTCTCCTTGAAATTAAATTCGCTTGATTCTAGGCCTCCTCCCTCAACTGAAGGAAAATCAGTTAGTTGTTGGTTTGCCTGTAACGTTATGCTCTAGCTTCATGAAGGAGAGGTTTTGTATAATCCTAAGAGATATGGAAGATTAGTTGGTAAACTTAATCATCTCACTATAACATTTGTTGACACATCATCTACAATTAGTATAGTGAGCCAATTCATAAGCTCACTTTGCTAGTCATCGTTAGGATATTGTGACTTTTATTCTACATTTTGTTTAAGGTTCCCCACATTATGTCTTAGGATCTCTAAGTTGATATATATTTTAAAGATCATGGACATGCAAGACCATACCCAAGTACGACTTATATGTTTTTAAACATAACATCAATTTAATCACTCAAACACAAGCGCATTATTTTTACTAAGATGTCTATTTGGTACATATTGTAGTTTTAATTTTGGTGAGCCTAGTTGAACCCACAAGGAAACACATATTATGAGTACCAATATTTTTTCTTTTTCTATCAACTACTTTAAAATCAATCAATCAATCAAGACAAAGTAATCAAGAAACCAAAATTAAAGTTTTTACTCATATCTAAAACAATATTCAGATTTATGAATCTCGACTAGAATTAACTATGGGACGTAATTAAATAAGATTCAATTTTCTTATATGTTTCTAGAACATGGGAATTCCTAAATTTGTCTTAATGTCTTACTCGAGATTATTAATGCCTAACCTCAAGTTGATTAAATGGAATCCCTTTCTAATCATAACCCTTAATGTAAGGACTCGAATTTACCCCTATATTTAAAATAGGCAAACACAGTTCCCCAACCACATATAATCTGCAGTATTATATGTAAGGTTGTAATCCAGGATCAGTTTGTATAGTTATTTGTCTAAATGTTTTATAAGAATAAACTTTATTACTAATAGTACATATAACATTCCATAAAATACAACTTTTAACTTCATTACTTAATAAAAGATCCAAATATAATACAACCATATATATATATATATATGTATATATATATATACATACATTACATACATTACAAACAAGGCTTGTAAACAAGCCATTTACAAAATATATCAAAAGATAACAAAAATCCTATTAACTAATACATAGGTTTTCAGAACATATATGTACATATAGCTATTCTATTACATAAGAGTTCCATTAAAGTCAAAGCCGTCTCTACTTCTCCCAATCATCTAAGAACTCCTCAAAAACTGATCCATATCCCTTGCTTGTATAGAATTCGTCATCCATACTTGAAAATGATAAAAATATGAGCCAGAGGCGCAGTACACAAGTAACAAAAACAAATGCGTAATGGCACATACGATCTTAAACTATAATGCAATGTGACAATCATTTGATTATTAGATAATCTTTAATTAGTAAAACATCATTGGAGTATTCAAGCTCCGAACAACAAGGATATCTGGGGTCCTAAGTAACAATCACGACGCTCAGGGAGTTGATATAAGCAGCTCGAATACTTATATCTCCTAGATGATATATCCATAAAAGAAAAAATAACCTCATCTAAGGTAACATCCATTACACAACTTCACTTATCTTAGTCCATAACATCACCTAGTCCAACTGTTCCCATAAACATTTGAGTTAAATCATATTATTTCATTCTAAACTTAAGCAAATGTTATGCCGATACCGTCTTCCCCATTAGTTACCCGTCGTACCACTTAGGAAAGTCTTATCATAAGACAGGGGTAGCCTAAGCCCCTAATCTACCGTGCCCCCCAATCTGGGTAATGTGCTGCTTCCCGAATCGAGTATCGATCTGCCATACCGGGCCAAATACGGATTTAAACAGTGTAAGAGACACCCAACTCAAATAAGGTTTAAGTTTTTCTATATTAACGTTGATTAAAGATATGCCTATCCTAAGTATAGAACAAACACAAAACTCCGTACCTTATGTAGGAAATCCAAATAGAACCTCGAAAATCCTTCAGAAGATAATCCAAATTCAAATCAACATTATATACTTGGAATTACACTTAAAGCATATCAAATCTTGAACTTAATACTTAAGACTTCAAATATAACTTATACATAATCGTAACATATCATTTATGCATTTATCAAGATCATACATGCTCACAAAATCATCATTTTAAGTTCAACCCATATACAATATAACTAGATTTATCTTAACATCCATGGAAATTCAATTATGTATTAAATCTACAAATAAATTAAATTATACTTAATTATATCACTCAATCATCATTACACCTCAAATATCATTAATCTAGCTCTTTTTAGTCCAAAAGACCCATTTCCTAAGCAAACACACATTCAACAAATAAAACAATTTTTAAACTTTGTTTGAAAAAATTATAGCAGCTGGAAAGAAGTGAAATTTAAGCATTTATACTTTTGGAAATTTGTAAATCAATATTAAGCATTTATTATACTAATGCAAACATAATTATTCTACACTACTCAAACACATACATTAAATTACACTAGCTTAATCTATATGTAAAACATGTTATTTATTTATTTTAATATGCAACTATAATCACTCATATATAATATGATATCAGGAATAAAAGTATAGCTATTACACTTGAAATTCTATTACTTTAATGTATCTTCACTCTATAAATTCCTTTATTAGGTTTGATCTTAATCTTACAAATTTATACCATCGTATTTTTAGAATTGCATGTAACTCCAGAAAACCATGCGAATCTATATAAATGAATGATCTTTCAATCTATATAAATGAAATTAGTTACTAAATCTTTACATGTGTAAATAAAGTGTAATAGCAATCAATATAACATGATTAGATTCAAAAAACACAATCATCATGTTGATATAGAATAAAGTTTTTGTCACGTAGTTCTTCTATGGTTTTACATCTTTGTATTAAAGAGTTATTCCTCCATAATGGAATTTAAGAAAGCAAAATAAAAGATAAAACAATTCATCATTAAAATCTCAAAGACAAAAATAAACTATTCCCTTCAATATGCTCTCTCTTTATCTCCTAATGAATATGTACGAACTATTCTCCAAAAATCTCCTCTAAAAAAGTCATATGCCTCTCTTTTTACAAAAATATATACATATGTACTTTTATACACATGAAAATTGGGGGCAAAACAAGATTCGATGGACTCCACAACTAGAAAACACGGCTATGTTCTTCACTCGTTTTCCTCGCTAGTTGTGCAAAATTAGCAAGACAATTTTCTATGGAGAGCATGGCTAAACTCTATGGATATGTAATTTAACCGTGTATCTCTTCGATCTTTCATTCTTCACTTTTCAAAGCATTTTTCCTTTCTTAGATATACTTTTAGGTCTTAGAATTCCTTCAAGCTTCTAAACATCTTCAAATACTCTAAAAATCCACTGAAATTTGAATAATTCTTTTAATTAAGCTCTTTAAACCCTAAAATGAAAATATAAATTAATTAGGTATCAAATTATAAAAAAAACCCTCAGGATATTAAAAAATATATAAAAATATGCACATAAAATAGGTACAAATACAATTGATCAATATACATGTTGGATTCATAAATGTTGATTGGGTAGGTACACCATTAAATTAAGAGATTAACCCCCCAAAAATTGTGTGTTTGTGATGTAGCATAGGATGAAGAGACGGAAAATCCTATGCGGCAACCTATGCGCCGGTTTTTAGTTCTATACTACCGATGTTGAAGCAGCGTACTTTACATGTCTTTTGGGTTTTTCAAATTCGTAATTAATAATGCGATCAATGCCTTTAGAATATCATTTAATATTTTTAAAGAATAATTTTTAGTATCATTTAGTATGATTTTTAATAGGATTTAATGTCTTTTAATAGGATGCCGGTTTTAGTTTTTCCTCTTAAGTGCTATTTAATATTATTTAATAAGTTTTAGTCCTTTTTTGGTTATGGTAACTTTCACGCTTGCCCATATATATGTAAGTCCTATGCATATGAAGGACAGAAGATTGTTTTCTTTTTAATGAAATTTCTTTGAGAGTGTTCTCTCTATTCCAAAACTGTTATATTTGTGTAGATTTCGACTTTTGATGCCAAATATATAGGTATTCTCAGAATCAATAGATATTTGAAGATCATAAGCTGGGTATTCGTGCGCGAATCAACGTCTTGCGATAAACATATCGTATCTCCACTGCATCAGTTGGTATCAGAGCTGCGTTCGTTCCTAGAGTAACGATGCCGCCTTGTAGACAACCAGACCACGACATGTGGATGAGATCTATGATTATGATGATCTAGATCAAAGGATCGAGAAGAAAATCGATCAATGGTTGGATGTTATGGTGGATCAGCTTACAGAGAGAATGGAAGTGTTTGTGCTAAATCAAAATAAAGGTAAGAACCTTAATCCTAAGCTAATGTTTGATGATGATTCCTCTTCTGTTGATGGGGACTACTGTGATGGAGAACCTATCTTCGACACTTATGAGGATGAAGAACCTATGTTTAAAGCTGTAGGTGATGGAGGACCTATCTTCGACACTGAGAATGATGAAGAAGAGATTTTCACAAAATATGATGATGTGTTTAAGGTTGAGGGAGATGGAAAACCTATTTTTGATAATGAGTATGAGGAGGAAGAATTTTTGGAAAAAGTTGAAATTTTTCAGCCTATTGTAGGCAATGAGGTTACTGAGGAGGTAGCAATACTTGAGTTTGCAACTATGGTTGTAAAGGAGTTCTAGGATGTGTTTTTTGAAGAGTTACCAAATGAGTTACCCCCATTGAGAGACATTCAACACCAAACCAATCTTGAACTAAGTGCAACCCTTCCAAATTGTCGTCGTCATCAAATGAGCCCTACAAAACATGAAGAGTTGAGGAGACAAGTTGATGACTTACTGCATAACATGATTAAAATTTGAGGTTGAATTTTGTCCAGCCTAGAGAGGATGATGCAGCATAGGATGAAGAGACAGAAAATCCTATGCCGGCAACCTATGCCGCCGGCCTTTAGTTCTATACTGCCGGTGTTGGAGCGGCGTACTTTACATGTCTTTTGGGTTTTTCAAATTCGTAATTAATAATGCGATCAATGCCTTTAAATATCATTTAATATTTTTAAAGAATAATTTTTAGTATCATTTAGTATGATTTGTAATAGGATTTAATGTTTTTTAATAGGATGTCGGTTTTAGTTTTTCCTTTTAAATGCTATTTTATATTATTTAATAGGTTTTAGTCCTTTTTCGGTTATGGCAACTTTCATGCTTGCCCATATATATATAAGCCCCATGGCATATGAAGGACGGAAGATTTTTTTTTTTTCAATGAAATTTCTTTGAGAGTGTTCTCTCTATTCCAAAACTCGTTATCTTTATGTAGATTTCGACTTTTGATGCCAGATATCTAGGTATTCTCAGAATCAATAGATATTTGAAGATCACAAGCCAGGTATTGTGCGCGAATCAACGTCTTACGATAAATCTATCGTATCTCCGCTGCATCAGTTTGTTAGTGGTACTGTCTCATGAAAAGTAAGAAACAAATTAGTAAGATCAAGTGCAAATCATAGCTTGTGAGCTACCTTGGTTGAGCATTTGTTGGAAGAACTTGGATTTCCACGGTTACAATCGATAAAATTAATATGTGATTACTAGATTGTTTTATACATGGAATCATATCGATTGTTTCAAGATCATACAAAGCACATTGAAATAGAGCTATCACTTTATATATGAAAAATTATCTATTAAGGAAATTGATATGTCATTCGTGGATTTGAATACCAACTTGCCAATGAATTAGTTGTTTAGGTTTGATTTGCTTGCATGATAAGAGTTTTCAGTGTATGCATATGTCTCAATGGTCGCTTCAGGCCATGGCAATTGAAATATATGGATTACGACAAACGACCTGTGGGGCTAAGATGGTGTGCATGTTATATCATATGGTGACTATAGACAATGTACCTTTTGAGAACATGGTGGACAGGATCTTTTTAGCTTTATTGAAACAGACGTCAAGAAGCTTGTGAAAATGGTAGGGGTCCATTTACCATCTCCATAATGTCAAGCTTTATCTGATGCTTTATGCCAACAACAACATACGTAGTATTCCTCACCACATAACCTTGTAATAAGTACTTTACATATATTATAGCAGCTTCGGATGTGCATGGTGATACATGTCAAAACCATGCTGTAACGTTGGGGGTATTTAACTATTTACGAGGTAAGGAGGGTTGATGGTGATAACTGATAAACATACAATGTATCGCTTTCTATTATGTTGTGGTACAAACAACCCAAGGGTGGTGACTTTTTGGCCCACGTAAACTCAACTTAGAAATGTGGAATAAAAGTGGAGAAATGCTCAAATAGTTTGCAGCAGCTTGTGGACATGAATATTATTATTGTTATATTTTTCATAATGGGCATATCAATCTTTTTTTACAATGAATATGTTGTTTTGAGAAAAATATAACAAGAATAACAAAATTATTTAATCCTGTGCAAGGTTTCAGCACCTATGGTTGCTACAAGTTGATCCGATGAGAGGTTCTGATGATCTAGAGAAACTTGAGCAGTGTAGTGCTGCTCTAGGATTATTAGCACTAGGTTTTTCGGGTTCCTCATGCTGCTCCTGCCTGATCTCACAAAGCATTGCCACAACATCTTTCATGGTAGGTCTTTCCTCTGGACATGGATTTACACAGAGCAGTGACACCCCAAGAACTTGTACCATTTCTTGAGCTTGTGTTCCTGAACTGAGCAACAATTCTTTGTCTAAAATCGAAGTAAATTCCTTTCTCTTTTCTCGTAGCTCTCTATTTACCCATGGAACAATATGTTCGTTGTCTGGGATCCTATTGTCAGTTGGGTGCTTCTCTGTCAAAACCTCTAAGAGAACTATGCCAAAGCTGTACACATCGCTCTTTTCCGTGATCTTCAAACTGTATCCATATTCTGCAAGATGTAATGGAAACAATTGAACATTTATCACTGATTGATTTCTGGTAATTCTATTACAAGCTCTGTTGAAAATGGAACGAATCTTATCTAAGTAAAGGAAAGAAATCGAAATTGGTGAGTAACCTGGCGCCATGTATCCATAGGAGCCTGCTATAGTGTTAGAAGCATTTGAGTGATTTGAATTGTTGACCAGCTTTGCTAATCCAAAATCTGCTAAAAAGGCCTCAAATTGTGGCCCAACCAGAATGTTGTTAGCCTTGATGTCTCGATGAACGATTGGCGGGATGCAGTCATGGTGAAGATAAGCTAATCCCTGAGCTGCTCCAAGTATGATCTTGTACCTTGCATCCCAGTTCAAGAACTGCTTCTTCTCATGAAGCAATTCAGCTAAACTCCCATTGCTTATGTAGTCAAACAAGAGCAACCTAGTTTGCCCATTGTCACAGCAACCGAGTAATCTGACTATGTTTCGGTGCCTTATTGATCCTAGAGCTTGTACTTCTGCTGAAAACATGTCTCTCTCTGGTGGCTCCTGGTTTTTTGCGGGCCAAAGCTTCTTCACAGCAATAACTTGATGAGCTGGAGTTTCGACACGGTACACCAAGCCAGAACCACCCTTCCCTACAATGTTCGAGTCCAACAGACTCGAGATGATGTCATTGATTGAGAAGTTGAGCTTCTGAAAGGGAATGAAATTCCACTCCATGTCAGTTTCTTCGTCTCTTCTCCTAAAAGTGTTTCCATATATTCTCAGGAATAAAACGGTACACATTCCGACAATTGAGACTATAGCAAGAATGCTAAAGAAGGTACAAATGAGGAGATTCCTAGTAGATTTAACAGAATGGGATTTCTCATTTAGTTGACAATTGCTTCTTTTTATACATAGATTCTGGTTTCCCAAGTAAGCAGTGGCTGGAAGATTCTGGAAGAACTTAGTATTAGGAAGAAGACCTGAGAAATTATTGTAGGAGACGTTGAGAAATACTAGATTATTGAGATTCCCAAGCACTCCTAGACTTCCATTTAAGATATTGTGGACCAGATCTAAGTTGGCAAGGTTGGACAGATTAGAAAAACTTGGTGGAATCGGTCCAGATAGAGAATTCCAACTCAGGTTCAATAGGATATCCAATCCATGCAATTGACCAATCTCATATGGAATTAAACCAACAAGTCTGTTGGTGCTTAAATCCAATAACTGTAAACCCTTGCATAATCCAAGTGAAGGGGGGATGAAACCAGTTATATTATTTCTGCTAAGCAGCAGCTTATTTAAGGATGTGAGCTTCCCGAAATTCTCCGGTATCGTCCCTTCTATATGATTAAATGATAAATCTAATACATTGAGGCCCGTCAGGAATTCGAAGGAAGTAGGAATTGTGCCTCCGAATTCATTGTCATGCAAATCAACCATCTCCAGCTCAGTACAGTTGCCAATTTCTGATGGAATACCTCCACTAAACTTATTTTCTGCTAGTTCTAGGAAGCTTAGACTGTAGAGCTGTCCAATCTCACGTGGAAGCTTTCCAGTAAGTCGGTTTGATCCAAGCCTCAAGCGTGTTAAACTAGTACAGTTGCCTATGTTTGATGGAATTCCTCCAGATAACTCATTGGATATTAGCAACAACTGTGACAAGTTTTTGAGACCAAAGAGAGAACTTGGAATAGACCCTGTGAGGAAATTATGCGAAAGATCCAGATATTCGAGCTCCTCACAGTTAGCAAGCTCATTAGGTATGCTTCCACTAAGTTGATTATGCCAAGCATAAAATAGAGAAAATTTCTTGAGTTTGCCAATACTCCATGGAATCTCCCCGGATAGTCTATTGTTGTCCAATTCGAGTTGCCTCAAGTTGGTAAAGGTGCCTATAAAACTTGGAATTGTCCCAGAAATATTATTCTCTGAAAGAAGAAGCCCCTCCAAGGCAACTAATTTAGCAAGTGAAGGAGGAATCTCACCATCTAGAGAGTTCACAGAGAAGTCAATAACAAGCAAACCAGAGCAATTTCCTAAAGTGACGGGAATTTTCCCCCTCAGATTGTTCTGCCACACCAGGATCCTCTTAAGATTCTTTAGCAATCCTAATTCTTCAGGAATTGAGCCTGAAATTTGATTCTGATAGAGAAACAGATCCTCTAAGGCGGAACAGTTACTTATTCCTGGTGGAATCTCTCCTGTGAGGTTCGCGGTGTATATTGAAAGAGTCCTGAGCTTCTTCAGTTTTCCTAGACTCTCTGGAAGTTTTCCTGAAACACCAGTATCTGCAAGCCCCAGAAAGACTAACTCTTTACAGTTGGATATTTCCTCAGGGATCTCTCCAGAAATTCCTGCATTCCCACCAGCTCGAAATGTTTCCAAATTCTGTAACTTACCCATTTCTGCTGGGATCCTTCCAGAGAGCTGATTATCAAACAGCTCAAGCTCGCGCAGCTTCAGCAACTTACCAATTTCAATAGGAATTTCTCCAGTTAACAAGTTAGTACTCAATGACAACACCTTTAGCTGCGATAATTTCCCAATATCAGCTGGAATTTTTCCTCTTAGAGCATTGAAACTGAGATTCAATGTGACAAGTGACGAGAAGTTACTAATGGAAGACGGGATTTCCCCAGTAAGGTTTGCATCTGTAATGACAAGTGAAGTGAGATGCCTCAATGAGAGAAGCTGAACAGGGAAGCTGGAGGGAATAAAGATTGAGGATATAGTGATTTCCGTAACAAAACCGTCCCTTGAACAATTGATATAGTCCCATTTGCAAGGATTCTGGTGGCTCATATTCCACGAAGAGAAATAGGTAGAAGATGGAGAAGAATTGAAGCTCGAAAGCCATGAGGAAAGAGAATGACCTTCCTGGTTCAAGGCAGACACAGCTGGAAACAGCAAAACGTTAAGAAACAAGATAAATACAGTGATTGCATTGAAGGACATGATGATGATTAGGAATGAAGCTATCTGCAAATCAAAAGAAAAAAAAATAAAAAGGAAAAACTCGTGCTACTGTTCTATCCTCATTTTATGTATCAATTCTAGAATTGTGTTTTGTTTTGGCTTGGTCTGGTCTGGTCTGATATCTTGGTGGAAAGTTGGTTTTATCAATAATGGTGGGTTATGGAAGAGCTCTTGCTTGCATCCAAAATTCATTGAAAAGAAGTAGGATCTGTAATATCCCAATCATTCAGCCAAATAACAAGCCCATTCATAACATGGCTTGCTTGTACTGAAATGGATTGACAGCTAAAGACAAACAAGTGCTAATCAGACTTTTTTCAGTTTTCATATGGGTTCATACTAAACAGTGGGCTAAAAGGTAAAGTAAATCTATTCAAAGTAGTGTGGTACTAGATAGTAAAAAGGTTGATACATATAAATTCTCATATGCTACTACTGATGAAAGCAGGCAAAAATTGCTTAGGTCATGTTTATTGAAGATATTCCCCTAAATGGACACCGCAATAACTTTTTCTCCATGGAGAATCTATTCATTGAAAGTTACTTTGTAATTTTAAATAGGGTTGCAAGGAAGCTCAACTAGTGGATCTCAACTATACTTTTAGATTTAGACAAGTTTTTAAAGGTTTACATTCAGCTCATTGAAGCTTATCGAAAAAAATCAATTTTACTTTGATCTATTTGGATAGATAAGCTTTATTTTAAGATCGAGTTTAGTTTATTTACAAATAAAACTTGAGTTGAATTCAAATAGCTCACAAGTGAAACAACTTGCATGTAGCCTTAAAATATGAGATACAATTAATCCAGAACAGGCTATATACAAAATGAATTAATATTAGTGAAAAATTTTATTTAAATTTTTCATATCTAAATTTTTATTGAAAGTAAAAGAGAATAATTAAGAGTCATAAATAAATAAATATATATATATATATCAAATAGATATGGGTTTTTTTTTTTTTAAATCATATATCATATAATATTACTATATATAACTCATGAGTTTGCTTGCTAGGTTACATGGGCTCCTAAACTTAGACAACCTGATCCACATTAATAAACTAGAGTTCGAACTTGGCTCATTTTGAGTTTGAGCTTGATTTTTTTACTAATTCAGATTATTAGAGCTAAACCAAGTTTAAAGCAATATAAGTTTGAGTAATTGATAGGTTGCTTCACTTATTTGTAGAATAATTTAGTGGGATTTTCAATCTTAGTTCTTTTCAATACGTTATAAATGAATGGCATGTAGAGCTTTCAAAAGTTTTGATGTAAATAATTGGGTTAATAATGTTTTGAGGCTGAATAATGTATTCACGTAAACGAACTGTTCGGATATTAATTTACTTCATCGCATATATGTAATTTCTTTTGTATTTATTTATTTATTTATACTGATGCATATATATACTTTTATGTACCGTCCAAATAAATTTTTGACTTTAATGTAAAAATACCCTCAAATTTGTCAAAGCCAGTTTTGAATATTTTTTAAACTTCAATTTTAGTATATTTTTATTAAAAAAATTCAAATGTTTTTTATATTGCCCATTTACTAAGATTTGGGAGAGGAAGTGTAAAGTTCACCGGATTAAAATTTAAATAGATTATTTAGAATTTTTCTATAAATTTATTTTAAGGTAATTTGAAAAACGCTTCTTTTTATGTTTTCTCTATGAACATTAAAAATCTTCATTTTTATAATTAAGTGTTTAAGCCCAAAAAAAAAAATCATAAATGAAAAAAAATGTTTTCGGTTTTCATATGACCAATTTCTTCATAATAAATAATAAAAAATAATTTTAGTACTTCTATTTAATTTGTTTGAAGGAAAAATAATAGAATAGAGTATAAAACACGTTTCTTAAAAATTTGGAATGCAACGATTCAATTTTATAAAATAAAAGCCGTATATTAAACAAAGATGAAAGTGCATTTCTAATGTTTTATTAATTTATGGAGTCACTATCAAATTAATTTTTTACTATTATTTTTCATTTACATTTAGTCATTTAGATTTGTCATCGGCCTTTTCATTGCTTTTTTTTTTTTTTTTTTTTGTTTCCCTTTCCCCCCACTTTTTGTCACGAATTCAAGTCTGTTAGTTGAAGGCTCGTGGCCTCGTGGGAGTAGATCCTTCATAATTTGGATTACAAAAGAAAAAAAAAAAAAGAGAGATATCATTTATAAGATGTTTGATTTGCAAAATAAAATAAGGTAAAGTTAAAATTTATAAATTATACTGAAAATGATATTGGTAATAGAAGATAAATGCATCTAAAATAATCAATATATGCTGATCCCAGTATATGATATGACTATTAAATTAGGACCTTATAGGTAGATATATATATATATATATATATGACAAAAAATTCATTAGATAATTATTCTATCAACTAAAAACTTAAAAGAAAAAGAAAGATTCATAGGAAAAAAAATTATTATTAAATTTTATTCTTATAATTAATCATATATACTGTAAATAGAGAGGGGACAGGAGAGAGAACAAATCACTTTCTCTCCTGATGGATATAATTACAATAAGATACGGTCTTGATAATCTTCTAGAAGAAATAAGTCACTTGCTTTATTTATGATAGTTGATGGATTCTCATTTGCGCTTTAAAAAACTTGCCCTTCCTTGCTCCTTTCTGGGGACTCTAGTAGGTTGAGTCGATTCCAGAAGGAGTTTCCTATCCTAGCTGGTAAAGGACAACTAAATGCGCCAAGCAAAATAAAGATGGCTTAATATATAATTATTTTTTCCCAAATAAGGGTAAATTTTTGTTGTACGTTACAGTTAATAATTGTTTTTTCCCAAAAAGATGGCATTACAGGTAATAAATTGAATTAAAATCATTGAATGGTAGCAAAATTAAAATCCATTTGTTATTTGAGTACATATATGGAATGAAGTGGCATGTTCAGAGGCGACACAAGATTAAACGATTAGAGAGGTTGGACTTTAATTAAGTTAATCTTAAAATTATTTAATATTCACTTGCTATTATACATATATTACATTTTATATATCTATGATAATTTCATAATGATTTCAATGTAATATTTTTTAAAACTTCATGAAAAGAAATTATTCAAATAATAATTAAGAGTATTTAGTGCATTTCATAAGAGATTGTATATATATCATGTGAAAATTAATTATTAATAAAAAATATAGAGTTTATATCTATATAAATTTTTCTTTTAATAAAAATAAATCATAAAATATGTCTAGATAGGATATTTATTCAATACTTTGTGTTCATTTCTTAGCATTACATGTATAAAAAAATAATGATACCAAATTAAATTTGTATAATTAATGTGCAAAATGATTATTTTTAACACAAATAGATCATAAAATATATGTAGATAGGATAATCATTCATTAATTCATGTACATTTAAATAACATTAATTGAAGAAAGAAAAGTTACTAAATCTAACTATGTGATTAGTGTGTAATAAGATTCAATTATAATATAGATAATAATAATTATTACTATGTGGTATACTACTATACTTTCAATATAAAATAGTTATTAACAAGAATTTATTTAGTTTGATGATTTTATGATAAAAGAATTTAATGTTATTAATTATTGTGAAAGAAAATATTAAAAAGAAACATATATATATATATATAGAAAGAGAGAGAGAGAAAGCGAGAGAGTAGCTAGTGTAAGAGTGAGAGAATAGCCAATATAACAAATGCATGTTGAAAAAAGTAATAAAAGTACTCCATGAGATTTGAACCAACCCATGACCTCATCGATGCAAACAGAGATATATAACCACTAAATCGCATTTAATTTTATGTTATGATTCTCTCTTTATAATATGCACATAATATGTAATTTTTTTCTTTTTTAAAAAATTTAGAATTAACTTTTTCTAAGACTAGGGGGTTGGGGCCCTTGTCACAAAAAAAAAAAAAAAAACCTGCCCTAGACATGTTATTTATAAAAAAAAATATCTTTAGTTATAAATGTGAACAGTAAAAATCTAAAAAGATAAAAACGTAATTATGGTAATAATTATTAACGGATATGAAACAAAATCGTGATGTCCTGCGTCATTGAATTCCTTTCAAAGCGTGGAATTATAATTTCTAAAAACATGAATTATATTGGAATTATGATATAGTTCGGAGTTTATATCTGCATACAATAGGTGATATAAATGATACACACCCACTTAAAATATTAAACTTCTAGAGAGAGGACAAAGGATTTAACCCTCAACTTAAGGAATATATCCTTTTTCTAAGAATCGGAAACCCTTCAATCGACCTGTTATTGGCTTTTCTATTAACATTGTGCCTGTTTATTTCGTTTGCGTGCAAATAATATATAAACGTTTT
The DNA here is from genome assembly GCA_024138025.1 of Combretum micranthum. Classification (NCBI taxonomy): domain Eukaryota; kingdom Viridiplantae; phylum Streptophyta; class Magnoliopsida; order Myrtales; family Combretaceae; genus Combretum; species Combretum micranthum. The sequence continues at coordinate 38,830 of JAMXBD010002214.1, read as the reverse complement.
TAAATAAATTGTTTGTAAAAAAAGAAAAACATACATAGATGAAAAAATAAATAGACTTGATACTGATCGGATGTAAATAAGATATCGATGAAAAACAGACTATCCAAAAGCGCAACAAACTAAACGATTTCTGCTGCTTACTTTTGTTAATCGTATCTTCCACTTCGGCTTATCGCTGCCTTGATACCCGAACGACCCCAGGCTTGGCTTAAACAAGGAGATGATTGCTTTGCGATCTGAATCAATTCAACCACTTTCCGGTCTTTTCCAAAGATAACCGAAAGGTTGTTTTCAAGGCAATTTAATTCCACTTCCTCTGCATTACGTCGCCAAGGGCACTTTGAGAATCCACCAACCCTCCTCGTCGGCACGGACAACTATGCTCACAGCTTATAACCACAGGATCTTGCGCATCAAATTTAAATACTGCCTAAAGGACGAATTCAACTTTAATTCAAATTTACAGCATATTCAATCGGACTTTTTTTTAATAGATTTTGTTTTAAAATTAATTAATAAAATAGAAAATAATCAAAACTTAATTAGGAAAATATGCCACTAGACTCATATTTAAGACATGCATTGTTTTTTTAAATTTTAATGTGTTATGTATGTTAAATATATAAATTATCATTGAAACTCTGTAATTCTTATATATAAGTGATTATTAGGACTCACATCTTCTAAGAGCAGGTCATTGCAAATTTTTTATGTACCTAGACATAGGTATGGTTTGGTTCCAAATTAAGAATCGAACTGGAACCGTTACCGGCTGTTCCAGAACCGACTATGGAACCGCTGGTTTCATGGTTCCTAGACGGTTCTTTGGTCTAAAACAGGTGAAACCGGCGGTTCCATTGAAAAAAAAAAGAAAAAAGAAAAAATAATATATTAAATACATAATTATTAATATTTAAATATTTCATATAAATAGTAAAATTTGTTACTTATTCACAACATTTAATATGTTATTATCAACAACACAAATAAAATAGCTTAAAATCACACATAATTAGTTTAAATAAACTTTTTCTATAAGCAAAACTCATTTTCTTAATAATGTAAGACTATTTTTTATATTGTAATTTTCTTTTTATCTTCTAAAGTATTTTACAATATCATAATACTAACTATAATTGATATTGAATGTGTTTGTATATATATAACTATGCATTCTAAATAAATTTTTTAAAATTTTGGTTAAATAATTTAATACTGTTAGATCTAGTAATTATTTTGATTTTAAAATTTATTTTATTAAAAATTAAAATTTATTTTTTCATTTTTATTTTTTTAAAAAGATGGTTTTGCAACTCTAAAACCAGAATCGGGAACCGGTGGTTCCATGGAACCCCACAGTTCCGATTCTGGTTCCTCAATTTTAAGGCCCAGAACCAACGGTTTCGGTTCCGGAACCGTGACGATGTCTATATGCACTTAACTTTTGTCCCTAGTATGAGAGTTGGGTGAGTTTTTTTATAATTAATTTATCATATATCCTATTATAGTTATATATTAATTATTTTTTTCGAGGTCCATACTGACTTTTCACTCTATTCAATGTTATTTTAGTTCTTCTATCTTCCTCCTCTTTCTTAAATAAAACCTTAGGATTTTTTTTTATGACAACGGAATCGATCTTTCTGCTTAAAAAAAAAATATTGAACATCTTGCATTGCAAATCAACTACACTGATAACATGTAAAATTATATGTTTTTCTTGGCTTAAAATAACCACACACACGCAATTAATGAAACACAAAAAATCAAATGAATTTGTTGATTGCATATAAAATCAAATCAACATAAGAACTAAAAGATATAGTAAAATTAACCAATTAATGCATAACAAAACTATGTTATTTATTAAATATGCAAAAGTCCAAATGCTATTGCTACTACCGCTGGGATGAGTGGGAATACTACACCCTCCGGGCTCTTCATCACACCATTTGGAGCTCCTGGAAGAAAATTCAGGCCAAGACAAGACTCTCTCCTACGTTGCGAATGCCAACTGCTACCGTTTGGACGGTAGCCTTATACCCGATGCCCATCGAGAAACCCTACAAAAGAGTGCATGACACGGGTCCACCGATCAGAAGGTGGCACCCAAAACTTTCTGATAGCATTTGTTATCTATGAAAACACTATTTCGTTCTTTATTGAAGGGGATGCCCTTTTTCACCATTTTTCCAAACATTTGATTCATGTAGTTTTTGTTGTCTTTAGTAGTTCTTAACATTTTCAAGATATTTGAAAGCTGGGGAACACATTTGGTGTACAAATTCCAATCGGGTTTCCTTTAAACTTAACCTATGCATGTTTTGATGTTTAATTTGTGTTTGTCTATGCGTTTCCCTATGACAAGGTTGAGCTGAACTCCTTTTAGTGGGGTCTTGATGAATTTTATTACTTAAATAGTGTATTATGGGTATGGAATTTTTCAATGCATAGAGATTTTAGTAAAATTTCTAAGCGAAACTTTTTATTTTGCGACATCCATTTCGTTTTGATGACTTAGAATATGCTAATGAATGTTTTAATTGGGTTGATTATTTCTCTATAGAGATTGGGGTATTTTCGCTTGAACTCATTTGTATTATGCGGTTGAAATTATGGTTCATAAAACCATCAAGCGACATTTTTGACTAGAATACTTAATGGGTGATAGAAATTAAGTATTTAATGGATCTTATTGTAAGTTGGATGCTTTTGCTATAAACAAAACTGTTGTTGCCCATAAATAAAACAAGTTTTATAGTGTTTGACTAAAATCCACATAATCAATAAACACCATTCCGTATATATATGAATCACTAATTTATCAAAGGACATATTTCTCAATTGTATATCTTTTAGATAAAGTTTTTTGATAGTCTTTAGTTTCTTATTTTAGTTAATTTCACTAAAATCAAACCTTCATTCAGTCGATCTAGTACTTAATCATCTCCATATGGATTCAACCTAATTACTTACCAATTTTTATTAGTACATACAATTTGTACAGTTGTTTGTTAAGAATTTGTTAAGAATGCAAAACAATTTTTATGTAATTATTTTACCCATAATTAGTGTACTCAACATGCCAAAGCACACATTATTCTTAACACCTACATCTGCTTTGCCCATGCCACTTCTTCAGACCAATTCATAAATTATGTAGTTTTTGCCTTAGTAACACTCAAACTTACTCCCCAAAAGTATTTTCACCCAACTTCAGCTAAGGGTGACATGTTATACTGTTACTTCTTCCACATAAAAGGGACAAAATGGAGAAGGGAAGACTTGTTGTTGGAACAGATATGCCATGGTAGGGAGAGAATTAGAGAAACCTATCCATAAAAAGTGTTTCCTTCTAGGTGAAGTGTTTGCTTGCCATAGCTTCTTCCAATGTGCCTTTGTAACAACATTAGACAAAGTTGCTTTGTGAGATTGTTTTGATTCTCTAAGTTATCCAACCATATAGCATGATGTTTTGACTGTACGTGTCCCTTTTTCATCGAATAGTCACACGGCTGAGTCGCCACTTATGTAACCATCCGAAGGTATGACTGGAACTGCTTTTATTTCTTTTTGTTTGAGATTTGTTTCAGTTTAATTGGTTTCTTTTTTTTTTTTTCTTTTAAATTTTTTATGAACGTGTCTCTTGACCATGAGCTCGTAACTATAATCCATATGGTACGACTGCTTTGAATCTTGACATTAAAATTTGCAATTTATCTCAAGTGCATAAATTTTCTTAAGCAATTTTTTTTTCCATATAATTTTAAAATACGTTGTAAAATTTCTTTAATTAATAATTTCATATATTTTATTTTAATTTCACTCTAATATTTGTCACATAATACAAAGTTAATAATTATACTTGAGTTTGTAGAAACACACAAAAAAAAATAATAATAAAGTGATTTTTCCCAACATACCATAACCTCGAATTTTTACATAAATTTGAACAACTTTGCGTACTAAGGTTTCATGAAATCACCAACTCCGTAATTGTACTTTAAGTTCTAATGTACTCGATATACAAGAAATCAGTATATAATTTGCAATTATTTTTTAACCAACTACCATGTGTTCGCGAATAAAATCCAGTCTATTTCATAAAATTACTCTTTGTTTGTACTATTGTTCAAGATGTTTGCTAATTTTTATCAATATTCATAGATATTCCTGTGGTACTTTCATATATAGGATTTAAGAAAAGCCCCCATGCTATATTAGTTTCATTCCTCTTAGCTATTTTATTTTATATCCTAATGATATCAACTCTAGTCTTAGAATCTTCCTTTCCTAACGTAACGAGTTTACAAAAGAGGAAAAAAAAAAAAAAAAAGAGCCCTCTCTATAATACTAAGCATATTAGTTTTAGTGGAGGTTTTTATTCTATAATTTTAGTATCCTCTTGAACATATATCCAATTAATCTCCAAATTAACTAAACTAAAAAGATGAAGCTTCAAAATCTCATAAAAGCGTTGGGAGAAGTAACTCTTTGCATATAATTTAGATTATGAATAAATTAATATTAGTCATTTATTATTAAAATCATTATATATTCCAATTACATGGTATTATATTCACCAGGATTTATTTATAATGTTTTACTCTTGATTACTTGTGAATCTACTCTCCAAAAATGGTGCAAAACATGAGTATATATGATGAGTATGATAAAGGTGAATGCTTGAATTGTAGCAGCTTAAAAAAACCCTCCAAAAATCACAATTTTTCTATTTCATGGAAACTTGAGTTCTGAGTATTTATAATATTCTAAGAGTAACAACTATTATTACTCTAGATGGAAATAAATAAATGAATAAATAAAAAACTAGTAATATCTGAAAACCATATTTGTTAGTTTTTTTCCCAATTTAGTTTTTTTCCCCTCATGTTATTATTTCAAATATGTGTTTCTTATAGCATTTCCATCCTGTAATCCTTAGCACTAGACTCTATAGGAAGTACCTCAACTTTTGAGGGTCTATGGGATGGCATGTCTTAAAATTTTTTGGAGTCCAGTCTAATACACTCAAAAAGTAGGTGCATAAATTTTTATTTATTATTATTATTATTTCACCTCATCTAACGCTGGGGTCAGACCTCTTAAGGGTGTATTTGGATTCTTGAGTTTTTATCTGGATCATATTTTATTCGATTTGTATTTGTAACTTATTCATATCATATCTATATTTTATCTATTTGGTCAGTTTATATTAAAATTATTAGTTTTTTATCGATATATATTTCTTAACAGTTTGAAAATGATAAAAATATGATGTTAAAATGAAACAAAAAAAACCCTTAGGGCTTTGCCATTTCATTTCCCATTCCAGTCCAAGCAATTGCTAGTGCTATGTTTTATTATTTATTCTTGTTCCCCTTCAATTTAATTTACTACCCTTGGCCAAAATTTTTTAAATCACATTTCGAGTTCTTTTAAAAAAAAAATCCTGCATTTAGTTGTTGCAATGTTTTAACATTGTTAGGCTATATATGTTTTATTAATTATGGTTTTAACTGGTAATAAATTAAATATTAATAAATTATGTACTTATGGATATTTTCTAAAAGTATTTAATTCATTCTTAAATAATTTTATAATTTTGTAAATTATTGTTTACATTTATATCACTTGAAAGAAAAACAAAAGTATTATTTAAAAAGTGTATAGGATCTACAAAATCTTAAAAAGTTGCGAAGGACCTTAGAGATGAAGTAGTGAGGTCCTTAAAATACTGACGTGACATCTTAAGGAAACTTGGAAAGGTACCTAAAGATGTGGATGCTCTAAAAAATACATATGAAGCAAAAATAACTTCCCCAATTCTATCCGACTCCACTCTCTTCTTATTTTTCACACATTATTTTTGTAACCTAATGCCATAATAACCTATCATTCTATTGATTCATTAATGGATTTATATATAAACTTAGAAAGTCCTTTAGTATTTTTGTAGATATAGAAGTATGATCTCACTATCAATAGTTCTTGCAGGTTATTCTTCATGAAAATGATTTACAAGGCAGGAGATGTGGAATATCTTACTTCCATCTGTTGATAGATTGAATAAAGCTTTCTTATTGAGTTGGGTGTTTCCAATCACATCTCTGCTATAAAAAGTTTTACGTATGAGTAAAAAGAAAAAGAAAACTTAGAATTGATCATTATCATATGGGTTTAATTTGTTTATGATTAACAAGGACTTGGGCTGGATCATCGAATTATATCAAGAAATTCTTTTAATGAAACTAATTTTACTTATGTTAATTACATCCAATGTTTGAAGTAAGTTTATTTAAGGTATGGATATTTTATCTATTTAAGAAATTAAATCAATGTTTTATAAAATGAATCAAATTAAATATCAATATTTTATAAAATTTATTTACAGTATCAATATTTTAATTTTCTTGTTTTCATTCAACTTTGACTCATTTTGTGAAATAATGTAATCTTTTTAGTCACTCAAAACATTATTTCTTTTTATAACTACTCAAAACATTGATAGTTTTAATAAATTTTACTAAATATTAATATCTTATGGATATATTTTAATGTAATTTATCCATTTTACTTACCTGGCTCCCTAGAGGTAGCCCTTTGTCAAGCCATTATTTACTACTCATCAAAGTTAATTATTATTACAACATACGTGGTGCAGGTTTAAGTACTAAAAATATGATTTTCCATTCTGAAGAATGATAAGAAGAATCATCGTAGGATAAGAAACGGACAACTACAGAAGGGCGATTGAAGAAAGAAAATGACATTTCAATGGTGTCGGCATGTAACAAATCTCTCAAAGTGATTTGGGGGTGGGCACGAATTGGATATAAGTTAATAGAACAGTGAGGTCCATTTTGGATTGAGTTGTGGTAGGGTGGAGGCAAAGCGATTTCCCAACCATAACTAGTGGACAGCTCCAACCCTTTCAAAAAAATTAAAAAAATAAAAAAAAAGAAAAGAAAAAGAGAAACCTTCCTTTTTGCATTGTTGTTGTGATACTGACTCTTCATCTTGTCCAGCACTCCAAAACACGATAAAATAATTGGAAAAGAGAAAAATAATAATACATCAAGTTGTAGCCGTTATCCCTTATCGCTTAAACCAAAGAAAAATATATAATGAATCAAAGCAATCTTTACCTATACGTTAGGTTGACTCTATGCAAGGGAAATCCAATCTTGCTCTCTATTCCTTATCATTGATGGGAATACTAATTCCAATCAATAAAAAATTCCTATCAAGGAAAACAAAAAAAAAAAAACCATTCCTTATACTTGTGTTAAACTTGTTATGACTTGTTCACTTCATCGTAAGAAGTAAATGCGGAATTGAAATCCAATTCAATAAAAATGTAATAGAAGTGTAATAATTATTATAATATTCACTAGGTATAAAAAATAAAACAAGTAGTTGATGGAGTAAAAGTAATATATCAATAATGTCCACGACTTTATTGCAGAGAGAGTATAATTGTATAAGTGACAGTTTTAAAATAGGGATATTCATCACAAAATTGAAAATAAACTATAAATGATAATTAATGTTTGTGAGATATTCATTATTTTGTATATAAGAATGAAGCCAGAATGAATAGCTATTCCCCTAAACTAAACATACTCCTACACTTTGTTTGGCATGATGGGATGATTTAGGAAGAAAGAAAATGGAGGACAATAATTATTGGATAATTTAAATCATTCTATGTGTTTGAATCATAAAGGGAAAGAAAGTTGATAGAACATTAATTATTATAAAAGATAAAATAAGTTATAATGGTAAATTACTTATATACGATTAAAAGATAATAATTAAAAAAGAAATGTATGAGAGTAATTTCACAAGATTTTTCTCTTTCCGTCCTAATCCTCTCTAATTTTTATAGAATAAAAGAAAAATGGTAGGATACATGAAAAATATTTCGTACATTTTCCATTCCATTGTCTTTCTCTTTTAAAACAAATATAAAAATAAAATTTAATCCCCTTATTTCCTCCCTCCATAATCATCCATTCCTAATTTTTGTCTACTAAATAAAAGTTTATATATGTATTGTATTTTAGAAAAAAGATATAATGACAATATTGAATTAAACTTATAAAAATGGTTGTATTATATCTTAGAGAAGAGATATAGCTCTAAATATGTATCGCATGTTAGTCTTGCGATATACGATGCGATACATGATGAATAATTACACGTGTATGTTTATCACGCGATATACAAAAAAAAATCTTATATTGCATATGCAATATAGTAATAATAATTGTGTAATTATTTTTATCTAAATTATATTTATATAATTTTTTTAAATGATGATTAAATGTGAAATAATCTCCTCAAATTCGATTCCAATCTCAACGTGATAAAGTGAAACAATATATCTTAACATGTTCATCTTGGCATTAAAAAAAGAAAAACACGCTTTGGGCATTTAATATCTTTTGTTGCAATGGTTATAAAATCTCAATGACTATACATCACATTGTATTGCCATTTAACACTTACAAAGACAGCATGCATTTTCAGCCTCTGAAGCAAGGTGCATTCTACGCAAGGCACGTTCTTAACGCCTGACAACATGCGAGTAAATAAATATCACCGTAATGTAACACGTCGGTTCTTTATTATTATTATCATCATCATTATATTTCTTTTCACCGGTTTGAGTCTCACCGGAAGCAATTTTTGGACCTAGCACAGGGCCAGGGCTCCTATAGGTCATCTAGGCTCGTCCCTGCAAATGCTGCAGTTGCAGGCATTTCGATGAGTAAGTCAGTAATGGAATCAAGAGAAAAGTGAGAATATATTAATAATGAGAATTGAGAGTATATTTGTCTTAATTACCTTGACAAGGTTTGTGACTGTTATATGTGGTGGGAAAGTTTGATCAGAATAGTCAAATTGTCTCAAGATGTCTAAACCTTGTATACCATAGGGTTATTTATGTAGATCTACAAATTAGCCAAATTGTTCGTAAACTATTAAAGTTTAGTTCGCTTTAAGTCTAGTCTGGCTCAAATTCGATTGATGAATGAATCGAACTCAAGCTCAAAATAAAACTTATTTATCTAAATGAATCAAACTTGAGCTTCGATTTAAGCTCGCCCAATCTAACTTGTTAACAAGCTCGTTTACTTGTTAGTAGATTAATTAACAAATATATGAGTTTTCTATGTGTGATTATCATATATAAATATATAATTGAAACAGTAAAAACTAGATTCTATTTAATATATGCATATATATTTAATAAGTCTTATATATTATTTTTAGGTTTAAAAAAATAGAAAATAAGCTTTCTAAATGAGTCGAGTTCAAGCTTAAATTTTTAACTCAATAAAAGCTCTATTAGACTTGATAAAAATCTTGACTCAGTTTAGGTGCATTTTACAAATAAGCTAAATTTAAGCTCAAAGTAAAACTTGTTTAGTAAAACAACTTGAATTCGAACCTAAAACTTGGCTCGAGTTCAAACTTGATAATTTGTAAATGAGCCGTTTTACATGTTTTAAATAGGAATTATGGCTCCGTTTCATCAAGTCCTCATACCCAAACCCATGAACCATCAGAAATAATTTAAACGGATGCAGGTATGCCGAATTAACTTAAGTAATGCACCTAATTGGGCTAATCAAGTATTACTTGATTCTTAAATAATTTATTTTAGACATTAGAAATAACGTGAAAAGCGGATAGATAAATTTTTGACGTGTGATATCATCAAGCATTATCTCTCACTTTAATCAACGATGATCCATGATAACCCAATTTCTATAAACATTGCCTACAGAGTACAGACTTTGACTAGGAATTAAACACAATGAGTATTAAAATGTACAAAAGCATCAGTAATTAGAATTAGTTAGGGTTTATTATTCAATTGATGTAGCGGGACCAATAGTTAATCACTGCCTTCCTTAAGCTTAACTTGAGAAATGATGGGTTCAATGAATTTGTCCATTCACTTATCGGCCCTAATATAATATCTAACCTTTCATGCATTGGGCTTGTCCATCGGCCACTGATTGTCATACCAATGATTTAGGATGTGTTTTTTTTTTGTCTTATTTTAATTATTTTGATATCTTATTTTATCGTTTTTAAAAAATAATTATTAAGAAACATATTCAAATAATAAACAAACGTTTTCACTTATAAGCAGATTAAACAAATAAGAAAATATAAATAAAATATAGATATAGATTAGATACACATAAAAATCAAACAATTTTTATTGGTAATTAAGATAATTATTTAAAGCAAAAACAAGTACGTGCTTCATATGTCATTATAAAATGACTACATGTGATCTTGAATTTGGAACTTGTTCAATAATTTGATCCATTTCTTTATCTTGCATGTGTGCCATATATAAATCTAATAGAAGAAGTTCGTGTTAATCTATGTACCGTTAATGTCGCACATGGTGCAAGTACACTATATATATTTATTGAGAGTTTAATAATTAATGGCATATTTGTTATTTATTACATGTGCTTTATTATTTCTACTCTACAACAAAATCATTCAAATCACATAAATGTTTCCTCTAACAGTTTCAACAATACGCACGTAGTTTATCCTTCATTGAACCAAACCAACATTTGTTCTCTATCTATTCCTACTTTCATAAAACTTAATTAAATCTGCCCTTTAACTCACAACACGTTTAGGACAAGCAGATAAGAGGAGACACAAAGTGTTGCTTTTTTTTTTTTTTTCTTTTGTTAATGTAAAAGACAAAAAAGATTGCATTTCTTTTTGGGCATATTTGGGGGTTTTTTTTGTGTTCATGGTGGAAGAATTTTATTTACTATTAATATTGGTTAAAGGATGTCTAATAAATATGTTTTAAGTGTGTAAAACAAGGTAATCTATTAATATAATAGTGGAACAGGGAGAATGTAATTTCAGACAACCCACAACAATTCCAAATGCAGAATTTTTTTAGCTTGAATGCAAGCTTAATAGAGAGGAATACTGTATTGTATCTTTTTCATTCACAATCCATTATCACATAAATTACATGTATATATTCAATCCTCCTCTCAAGAATATTCTCTTAAACTAAACCATGTGCCTAATGACACGTAGGCATAACTATTTTTGGTATTGCATGTGTATAGCAAATCCGTTACAAGCAAATTGAAAGGTTAACACATAAATGAAATGGGCTAAATTAGAAAATGACATGATGCACGGGCCTGTAAGAGCCCACTTAGGCCTGCCCAGAAGGAATTTCGCTCCATCCATTTCACAAGTCACCAATTCTTCTCTTGTATCCCACGTTCAGACATTCACTCGAACAAGACTTCACTTTCCTTAAACTCTAGAACCCTCCACTTCAACTCCCACTTTGGTCTTGTCGTTCAGAAACCCTAATGGCTGCTTCATCCCTATTACATTCTCTCCCACTAAGATTTCACTTGTCCACAAGCGAGCATTAGGGAATCTCAGCTTCATATCCATTAGGAACTCCCAGGTGGCCTCCAAAGCAGGTTTGTCCTTCCATAAGATAAGTACTAGGGTTTCAACTACATTACCATGCTTGGTTATTTTTCTTTCTAGAATTGCTGCAGGTTCTAACCCTTCCTCTTCGTCAATTGCAGGTAAAGATGATAGTGATTTTGGATGCTCCCCATGAAATCGCTTCAATTGAGACACATGGAAGGTGGAGTAGATGTTAGCTTCTAGAGGAAAATCTAGCTTGTAAGCCACCTTTCCCACTCGATCTATTACTTTATAAGGTCCATAGTACTTTGCTGAAAGTTTCTTATGTGAGTGTCCTTTAATGCTATTCTGTTTATAGGATTGTAGTTTTAGTAGTACCCAATCTCCAATCTCAAACTCCCTTTCTGTCTTTCTTTTGTCTGCTTGTTGTTTCATTTGATGTTGAGCCCTCTTTAGATGGAACTTAAGCACCCTTATTCCATCCTCCCTGTTCTTAAGCATGTGGTCCACAGTGGCATTTTGGGAGTCCCCTGGTATGTAGGGTAAGTGTACATGAGTTAGGTACCCATAGAGGATTTCGAATGGAGTCTAGTTAGCACTAACATGGAAGTTAGTATTATACCACCATTCTGCCAAGTCCAAGTATTGATTCCAATTCTTTAGAGCATCACCCGTCATACATCTCAAATAAGTTTCCGAGCATTTGTTGACATTTTCTGTTTGGTCATCGGTTTAGGAGTGATAAGCAGTTGATAGCTTTAATTCAACCTCCTGCAATTTGAAAAATTCTTGCCAAAAGTGACTAATAAGAATTGGATCCCTATCACTCATTATTCCTTCTGGCATTCCATGTAGCTTGTAGACATTCTCTAGGAAAGTTGTGCTACCTTAGGAGCTGTGTAAGGGTGCGAGAGGCCAACAAAATATGCATATTTGCTTAGCCTATCAACCACTACCATGATAACTTCTAGTCCATTAGACTTAGGCAACCCCTCAATGAAATCCATGCTAACTTCTACCTAAAAACCCTTGGGTATAGGCAGTGGCTATAACAAACCTAGTGTAGCCACATGTTCATACTTATGCCTTTGATAAACATGGCATTCCCTAACGTACTGCCTTACATCCTTTTCAAGCTTAGGCCAATAGAACACCGATCCAATCATCTTATATGTAGCCTGAGCACCTGAGTGCCCCCCCAAAACCCCATCATGATACATACTTAACAGCTTCCTTCTCAATTCTACAGAGGACCTACTACACATCTTCCCTTTCTCCTCAATATTCCTTCCTCATAGGTGAAATGTTTACACACCTTCCCAAACTGTAGCTGAGTCAAGACCCTAGCATACCCTTCAGGCATACTCCAACTCTTCTTTAATTCCTCCACTATCTCAGGTGTAGTGACTGTAGTGATCAACGAGTTCAACCTTTCCTGAGTGCATCTGGAAAGGGCATCGGCAGCCATGTTAGTTCTGCCACTCTTGTATTGGATCTCATAATCCATTCCTAAGAGCTTGGTAAGCCACTTATGTTGGCTGGTTGTGACCAATCTCTGTTCTAATAAGTGTTTCAAACTTTGATGATCAGTCTTGATCACAAAATGCCTACCCATCAAGTAATGTCTCCATCCTTCCACAGACAGCACAATAGCCAATAATTCCTTTTCATACACCGATAGGGTCTGCTGCCTAGGAGTTAGCGTCTTACTCAAGTGTGCTATGGGTGGTGCTCTGGCATGAGTACAACCCCAATTCCTTCTCCACTAGCATCAGTTTCCAATTCGAATTTCTTGGAGTAATCGGGCAGCTTAAGGACTGGTGACTGCATTAAAGCCAGTTTAAGCTTCTCAAAAGCTATATGGGCTTCATCATTCCATCGGAAGCTGTCCTTCTTTAGTAATTGAGTAAGTGGCCTAGCTAGGACACTATAATTGCGTATGAACCGCCTGTAATAGCCTATTAACCCAAGGAATCCACGTAGTTGCTTTAATGTTTTGGGTTTAGGCCAATGCTCTATTGCTTTAATTTTCTTAAGGTCGGTTGCTACTCCATCTCTTGTGATGATGTGGCCAAGATATTATACCTGTCTAGCCCCAAAGACACACTTGGAGCTTTTAAGATAAAGTACTTCTTTCCTCAATACTTCAAAGACTAGGCTTAGATGTTTTACATGTTCTTCCAAGTGTGAACTGTACACCAAAATATCATCAAAGAATACCAAGACGAACTTCCTTAAGTAGGGCCTAAAAATATGGTTCATTAGGACTTAGAAGGTTGATGGGGCATTGGTCAGTCCAAAAGGCATTACTAGGAACTCATAGTGGCCTTCATGAGTCTTAAATGCGGTCTTGTAAACATCCTCCACGTGCATGCGAATTTGGTGGTACCTGGACCTAAGATCCAATTTGCTAAAATAGGTAGCCCCATGCAATTCATCAAAAAGATCCTCAATGATGGGTATAGGAAATCTATCTTTCACAGTCTGTTGGTTTAGATCCCTATAATCCACACACATTCTCCAAGTATTGTTTTTCTTCTTCACCAACACCACCAGGGAGGCAAAAGGACTGTTGCTATGCTTAATCACCCCACTTGAGAGTAATTCCCTTACCATTTCTTCCAACACATTCTTTTAGATTGTCAAATACCTATAGGCTCTTAGGTTGACAGCCTTATACCTCTCCTGTAATGGAATTTTATGGTCATATTCTCTAGGAGGAGGTAAATTCATGGTTTCTTCAAAAATATCATAGTACTCCTCCAACAGATCCATCAACAGTGGGTGTAGCATCTGTGTACAGTTGCTGTCCTCTTCCTTGTCCACCACTTGTACCACCCAGCATTGTACTTGTAGTGTTGGTTCATGTGCCAATAACCTGGAGAATGCCAACTTATCAACCAGTATTAATTGCTCAGTTTCCCCTTTCAGCTTATAAGTTTGGCCATTACATTCGAATTTCATAGTGAGTAGTTGAAAATTCCAATGGATGGTCCCCAGAGTACTTAACTAGGGTATGCCCAAAATTAAGTCACATCCAGATAACTTAAGTATATACATCTCAGCCACAAACTTCTAACCTTGCATTTCCCACTCAAATTGAGTGATCTTGTGTGGACTAACCAAACCCGATCCATCATCCAAGGTCACCTTCAGAGGTGGAATAGCAGTCAAGCAGCAGTTAAGTCCTTTAATCAGTCTCGCATCCATAAAATTGAGTGAGCTTCCTGTGTCGATTAAGATGCTCAGGCTCCTTTTCTTGTATGAGCCTCTGAGTCTCATACTGGTAGTGGCATTTTGCATAGGGTGTTGAATAGCATTAAGGGAAAGTTTGGCCAGGTCAACCTCCACATCCATTGATTCCCCCTCAACTGTATCCATTCCTTCCATATCTTCTTCGGCTTCAACTTAACATGTTCAGTCGTTTCTTGCATCTATGGCCATGTCTGAATGCCTCATCACACCAAAAACATAGCTTCTTGTGTCGTTTCTCCTCAAGCTCCTCAGGTATAAGTCTTTTAGTGGGTTTGTTCAATAGGTTGCTGGAAGTATTTCAGTTGAGGATGTTATGGTATGTTGGTGATGGGTTGTATTTGGGTGGGTTTTGGGAAACTGATTGCGTTTTAGGATAGGTCTGAGTTCTGTTAAAATGTTGTGTAGTATGGTGGTTTTGTGATGTGTATGTGAGTTTTGGTATATGTTTGGGAATTTTAAGATATTGTTTGGTTGTCAACAGATTGGCTTCTTATAGCTTAGCTAATGCATAGGCTTAGTGAAGGATTTAGGGTTGGAACATTCGGATAGGGTATTGGATGGAGGGATGTAAGCCACTAATGAAGCAACTGACAAGATAATTTTCTGGTAGTTTAACCTGGGTAATGAGGTGCTCAAAGTCTTTAAGGTATTCCTGAAGTTCACCATCCTGCTGCAACTCCTTGAGTTCTGCCATTGGGTCTTCATACGCCCTCTCACCAAACCGAGCTTGCATTTCCTTCACCAACTCCTCCCACATAACTAAATGGCCAGTTTCTAGGTTCTGCACATAGGAGTAATACCACTTCAAAGCCTTTCCCTCAAAATACATTGAAGCAACCCTCACCTTCCAATCATCTGGGGTCAAGTCCAACCCGAAATACTGTTGTGCCTCATACAACCAATCCTTTAGCTCATACCCATCAAAAACAGGAAATTCAATCTTTGGTGCTCTCAGGTGCATTTGTGGCGCAGATTCAATAGCATTCAAAAGTTCTAACCTGGCGTTGGAGTTGTTAGTTGGTGGCTTGACCACAACAACAGGGCTCGAACCAGAAGCCAATGTATCCTCAGCCCAGTAAGTTTTCAATTCTGCTAACACCAGATTTTCCTGATCCATAACCCCTTGCATCCTCAGCAAGGTCTCTTGAATGGATTTGAAAGCTTCATCTGTTTGTTCCTTTACAAATGCCTTCATCAGCTTCAAGGTTTCTTCAGTATGCTCCTTCATGGCTGCTCGGACTGCATCATCTATCTTCTTAGACTCACGTGTCTCCATAATTAGGAAAAAATGCTCTGATACCACTTGGAACAGGGAGAATGTAATTTCAGACAACCCACAACAATTTCGAATGCAGAATTGTTTTAGCTTGAATGCAAGCTTAATAGAGAGGAATACTGTATTATATCTTTTTCATTCATAATCTGTTATCATAGAAATTACATGTATATATTCAATCCTCCTCTCCAGAATATTCTATAAATCTAAACCATGTGCCTAATGACAAGTAGGCATAACTAACTTTGGAATTACATGTGTATAGCAAATCAGTTACAAGCAAATTGAAAGGCTAATACATAAATGAAATGGGCTAAATTAGGAAATGACATGATGTACGGGCCTGTAAGAGCCCACTTGGGCCTGCCCAGAAGGAATTTCGATCCATCCATTTCGCAAGTCACCAATTTTCTCCTGCATCCCACGTTCAGACATTCACTCGATCAAGACTTCACTTTCCTTAAACTCTAGAACCCTTCGCTTCAACTCCCACTTTGGTCTTGTCGTTCAGAATTCCTAATGGCTGCTTCGTCCCTATTACAGATAGATGCTTAATAGACAGATAAAGAGACATTCATTTAGATGTTTCAATAGACACTTTATCAGATATTTGGACAGACATTACTTATTTATACGAAATAAGAGGTCATATGGTATATCGCGGTCATCAAAGTATAGGTTAAAATTATTTGAAGCCCCAGCTCTACTAAGTAAGTGTATTTGGGTAGTACACTTAATTTATTCCACATAAGGAGGATAATAATCCATGAAGATTTTTTTTACCCAAGCTTTTAAGAAGCTACTTACAAGTTGCAGCAAAGTTCTTGATTCAAGTTTAATGGAGATCCTTTCACAAAGTTTATTATGATATATTTTTAATATTAATGGACGAAGATGAAGATAAAGATAAAGAAATACCCTATCTAGATTTTTAATATCAGCTAAAGCTTATTAAGGATGTATTCTTTACAAATACCAAAGGTCACCAACCGAAACAAGATATGACCAAGCGGTTAAATATTTGAATTTTTTGATAAGTATATTATCATCCCAAAAAGATAGGGATATGAATCTTATCCGCTCAACCAAGGGAACGTTGGAAGATTTTATGGGATTTTCTAATTGTTTAAAGATATCTTTAAGATAGTTGTTCAAGAAGCACGTATATATATATATATTCCCGTATTCGAGATTCAAATTACAACAATTACAACAATAAAAGTTTTCAATTGCACTTTGCAGAAAGCCTTTTGAACATCTTGATAGACACTACAAGCTTTATTTTTTTTTTTTTTATATATATATATATTGTTTTTGGATTCTGAGATTGAATTAGAGAACTTCTATTTTCTCATCTTTTTAATTATTTCTTTACTATTTGAGTGAGGATTAGCATAGAAGTGAAGTTACAAAAGTCTCGTAGTTTGTGCATAGCTGAGTGGTAGGCTAGAAAGATAGTGTAAGAGCTATTGATGTTTATAACTTTTCTTTGCTTATTAGATCAGTAGAACGACTGGTGTAGAAGAACGAATCCCTAGCAATAGTGCTAGAAAAGAGAATTGACTCACAAGGAGAAACCTTTATAAATCGCTGTCTACTTTATTTTCTTACACTTTAATTTCTATCATTTCATTTGCAGCATATCACTTACATCCATATCATAAAGCATCTTAATTATCAACTATCTTAAGTTTGAAATTGATTAAATATTTTCGAAGAACAAAGTTAATTAAAAAATTTTTTATGTTTCTCCATGAACAAAGTTTTAACTAGAGGTCGTCACGGTTTGGGTCGATTCTAGACCCAATCTGGTACCGCTAGGTCACGGTTCCATTTTGGAACCGAAACTGGAACCACCAAGGCCGAAGCGGTTCACGGTTCCATGGAACCACTGGTTCTGGAGGTTCAGATTCCAATTCCACGAGAATCGAGAACAGCAATTTTTTTTTTACATTTACAAGTTTCAATTGTTTTACCATTTTTGTAGATATTTATTGACAATTACGTCAATGAACCGCAATTTTTTTTTAACAATTTAGAATTTTTTTTTCATTTAGAAGTTGCATTTATTTGATAATTATTGTAAATATATGCACAACTATTTCAATGAACCGCAATTTTTTTTAACAATTTACAAATTTATTTTTTCATTTAGAAGTTCCAATTATTTCAATGAACGTAATTTTTTTTTTTACAATTTACAAATTTATTCATTTTGAGCTTCCACTTATTTCACAATTATTTTAAATATATATGCACAATTATTTTAATGACCCGCAAATTTTTCTTTTTTTACAATATACAAATGTTTTTTTATTTAGAAATTCCAATTATTTCACAATTATTGTAAATATATATGCACAATTATTTCAATAAAAAATAACGGTTAGCACATAAACAACATTATTAACAAACACATATTATAGATTAACATACATCCGAACGTCAACGAGTACATTCCAGTGGGCAGGCATTACATCTTACCTTTAGTATAAAATTAGCACACAAACCAGTACAATAATGAATAACTAACCATAATGGCACAGTTCATTAATTAAGACGACAACACCAACATCTAGAATAATAACAAACAATTAAATGTGAACTCAATGCTCAATGGGCTCGATTAATCCCTGGTGTGGTTGTAGTTGTGCTCCCTGCAGATGAGTTAAAGTCACTGAAATATTCATCCTCCTCGCTTGAATAGTCCTTCAAGTCTTGTTGCCATCATTCTGCACTAGTCTAATCATGGTTGCAAGCTAGTGCTTCAACTATCGCAGGTCCATACCGTGGCCTATGCTCATCTAACTGCTGCCTCGCAATACTGAAAGCTTACTCAACTGCCACAGTTAAAACATGTGCAGCCAGTACTTGTCAAGCTATTTGAGATAGTATTGGAAACGTCTCCCTATGACGTTTCCACCAGTCTAGGATGTCAAAGTTGTATGCATCCACCACATCACCAAACTCGAGTGTTATGTTTAATTATTTGTCAATTTTTGAATCTGATCCACTTCCGCTAATGCCGCGGTACTTCTTGAGCCACCGGTGTTGGAGCACCACTCCATGCTTCTCTACGGTGGTTGATATTAGAGCATTAACTAGGGTTGTTGGACTACTGAGTATCTGCCTACCATATGTGGTACTAAATTAAGAATATAAATTTAAGAGCACATTAGTTGTCTCTTTGACGACATTATTAGCAAAAATCACATAAATGTCTTGAGTGTCGGACAACTTGTCCACATGTTCATAATAATAATCTAGGACTTCTCAAAGTCCTTCCACTTTGTTGCGTGGGTCTAACAACCATGCCACATTGTATCATAGGAATTTCCTTATAATATTTTAACCAATTGCGAGCATATCGTTAACACACATTTGAAAAATTGGATCAGATATTAGCTGTTGCAGCGTCCCGATGATGTTGCAGGTCTCCAGTAAAAAAGATGTACATTGAGGTTATACACACGAGAGAAAACATTTATGCATTCATAGAGACCTTTAATAGTTCCAACAAGTTGGTACAGACATTCAATTCATTGGGATGTAGTGATATGTTTGGTATATGTACAATGGCAAAGCTACAAATCAGTTCCTTGTATGGTACCATGCTAGCTAAAAGCTTATACGTCAAATTCCATCGGTGTTGCACATCTTTTTGAATTTTTTTGGTTTTTGACCATGCACTTCACACTATTTCTACCATTCTCTATTAATCGATGTATGGTCCATAATGTAGTCAACCACAACTTTTATCGGAGATGTACGGACTTTTAAAGACTCCATTCTATCCTTCACACATAAATTTAAGATATGATATGCACATCTTATATGAAAAAAGGTTCCCCTAAGCTTTGGCTGGCATAACTAGACATCGACATGGTTTGGGTCGGTTCCAGATCCGATCCGAAAACTGCCAGTTCATGGTTCAACATTTCGTAGAACTAGAACCGGAACCGCCAGAGCAGGGACAGTTAACGGTTCCACGGAACAGTCGGTTTTGTCGGTTTCAGTTCCACGTGAATCGTGAACCAAGTTTTTTCTTTTTTAATAAAACAGACTCGGCCCCTACCCCACCCCCTCCTTCCCCCACACCATAACACCAAAATCATTAAGTGTTCTGTGTGTGTGCGTTTGTGTGTATGCGCATTTGTGTGTGTGTGTGTTTTTTTTTTTTTTTATGGCGGGTCGAAACCGGTGGAACTGCCGGTTCCGCATGGATGAACCGCTAAGACCACCTCGGTTCCGACGGGTCCTTCGGCGTTTCATAACTGTCCCCGACGGGCGGTTCCCAGATACGGATCCGTTGGGGACAGTTCGAGACGGTTCGCGGTTCGGAACCGCCTCGTGGTGATTCTAGACATAACAATTGTAGATCAGAAATACTACCTGTATTTACTGTAGCATTATCGAAACCTATCTAAAAATTTTTTTGCGTGAAATTGTATTCATCAAGAATTATCCTTATTGTTGCATATATATTATGTGTCGTATGGGCTCCATCCATTTTCCGCAATGCAATCAATCTCTTTTGCATCACCCAGTGTCGATCAATCCAATGAGATGTAATCGCTATGTAAGAACTTTCACCCCATCTATCATTCCAAATGTTAGAACAAATGGAGACGCATGTATCAAGATCAGCGAAAATAGCCTGTAGCTGCGCCTTACCCATCCGGTACATTTTTAGATAATGTCGTTTCATTGTCGAAGCACTCCATCTAAGAGCTTGTGGCTGTAGAGTCTCTTGATGGCAATACACAAGATCTGCATTTTTGTTGGCATTAAAACCTAGATGCAGCCTGCTTATCATTTGCACTAGAGTATCACGATATGATTCCTCTTTGAATTGCCACATCTTTGCTTCTTTTTTGGAACCGAACCGTGATATTTGCTACTGTGACAGATCCATACCATACTCGCTAGGGTGCTCGATTTCAAATGTTTGGAAAGATTGCCATATCCATCTCCTTTTGAAAAGACATAGTTTGTGTTGCAATAATTGCAATGCGCCCTAGTTTTCCCGTTTAACCCTTCGACCTTTCAGAAATGTTTAGTAAACATATTAGACTTATATGATTAAGGTAGCTTGGTGGATGGGTTTGCCTCGATGGAAGGGTGTATTTCTTTACCCAGACCGCCATAATCCTCTACTTCATATTGTGGTAGTGGTTATAAATCCGAATGTTGGGAGTTGTCATCTTCCCCTTCATGATGGTGAATAGGATTGAACGTCTCAAAACCCGTTGGAACCGCAGGGAATTGGTCAAGTGTGAATTCAAGGTCAGACACTAGGGGCTTATTAAAGTCATAGCAGTAAGCATCATCATCTATATTAATAGTAGGCTCTTGTTGGCACTCGAGCAGCTTCTCCTTCAATTTGTCTTTTTTTCCAGATTTTTTAGACGAACCACCAAAGAAAAAGGAAGCCATTGATTTTTTTTGGTATACAATCTATGTAATAATGTATAGGTAGGAATAGAGGAATCATAAATTTAAGATCAAATACATGAAATAAGTATGAGCAGGTAACCCTTTTGTACGAGATAATAAAAAAATAACAGCCAGTACCAGATATTTGAATTTTTCTATAATGAGTACGTAGCAATATTGAGAGGAGTAAAGAAATAAGACATTTAACACACAAAGGATTGTTTCATATTCTTTAAAATGAGATTGTCAAATTATATAGGCTTCATTCCTTGCAGCTGTGAGTGCATATGCATCAACTTGTAAGATTCTCGGTAGGTTAAAATTTTTCAACAAGTCAAAATCGTCAATTTGCACAGAATTTAGATTGTCAAGTTGTTCAGTATATTTTTTCATGGTTCAAAATTTATGCTACCTAATACGTACAAATTCATTACACAAATGCATTGAAAATTTATACAATGCTAGATAAGTTTTGCCAGACGCCTACCAGACTACTCTTGTCCATCCACTATTTTTAGCCACACCTCTCAAATTCTCAAATTTTCAGAATTCAGACATTTCTTTTTAAATAGTGTCTCATTTGTTTGTTTGCCTTTTAGAATGTTTTCTCTTCAATTACAGAATCAGAATTCCGTTTTGACATTTTTCTTTTTTCTTTTTAATTCAAGAATGCCCATTGTTTTGGGCATCTTCCTTTTTTATTGTTTTTATTTCTTTTTAATTGCACTGTTACATTCCAAATGCATGTCAATTCCAAAGCCTGCAGGTTGAATAGTATTTCTTGTTCCTCTTAAGTCTAATCATATTTTCCATCTGTGTGCCAGCTTCCAAAATTTGTTTTTATTTCTTCTATGGTGTTGGAAGTTCCAAATGCATGTAAGGGCCTGTAGGTTCAATAGTGCTTTAGCTATCTTTTTTTTCCCTAATCCGGGTATGAACCGCCGAGTAACAGTTCGTCGTTGGCGGTTTTGTACTCGGAGTACCCGTCGGTCCCTACTACGAACCTCTTGGACTAGCCGGAACCGACGGGTCCTCTGGCGGTTCATAACCATCCGCCATGATCTGGTTCCATGGTTCGAAACCGGTAGAGACGGTTCGGGGTAGGTCTCGATTCATACACGTCCTGTGTCGATATCTAGTTTTAACAAACAATTCACTCGCCTCCCTATAGTCTATTTTGGACCTTGTCTTTTCAAGAGATGAGTTTAAGTTGTTTATTATTTTTTATCTTGCACGATTTGTGTAATTTTTTTTCAAATAATTAGCATTTTTTTCCTTAATCCCCATCTTTCATTCCTAATTCATTATAAATCTCTTCCTTCCTTATCTTTTCTTCTTCTTGTTTTTTGTTTTAATCATCAAAAGAGTCAAATACAACCTAGACAAAAATTTACCCTAAATAATATATGTTATATATATATAAAATAAAGGGAAAGGCATCTAGAGAAATAGGTTGCAATAATATGATGACCATGGCCGTAGATGGAAATAATAGCCTAGACTAGTTATAGCTAACCTGGAGAGTGGATCTAATAGAAGATGTATTTTGTTCATCGAATTTGGGTATCACTACATATCATAAATTTATTAGATTTGCCTACGCTTATGGGTTGTTTTGTGTTTGTTATTCCACTTAGATAACTACTTAACCGACACAATAAATAATGCTTGTTTTTGATGATGCACTCGAAGTTAATCCTGTGATAGAGGAAGTAGTCATTCGCTACAATTTATACCTTATTTTTTTGGACACTCTTTTTAAAGTATTTATGAATAATAAAATTTATGGATGAGAAAAATTGGACTATCACAATTCACATCCTTTGGGCTCGAGAAATAGTATAAAGTGTGGCAATTCATTAATGGCCCATGGGAAATCATCATATATCCAACATAGCGCAAGGGTGTCAAATATCAAATAATGCACAAAATTATTATTACAGTCATATCCTATATTAAGGGGGCACTATTTCAGGATACAATGATATCAAAATCAGCATAAAATTATTATGATATATCCAATATTACAGGATCCTATTTTTGGGTAAAATGATATCCTCGGCACATAGATTTTGACCTGACAGGATAACACGCTAAAGCAAAGAATCATGATGATGTATGGCTGAGGCCGCCAGATCAAAAGTAAGAAAAGACTCACATCTTCACATGAAGCATCTCACTTTCTAAGTTCAATAGAATGAGAAGTTTTTAAAACTTTTTGAGCTCATTCCTAAAAGTAATATTTTTATGTCTCATTTATAAATTTTTTATTTTATTAAATATATTAATATAAAAACATATAAGATTCACAGAATAAAAAAAAAATTATGAATAATCTTATATAAAGAATATTAAAAATAAAATAGTGTGATTCTTTCAAAAAAATCCTTAATATACTAATAAAATATTTTAAAAGTTTTTTTAGAGATTCTAGAAATATGAATGTTTTAAGTTCAGATATATTTTGATATTTAAAATAGATAATTGATAGTTTTTAAAATAACCATTCATGATTTATAATATTATGTGCTAATGAATTATTAATAAAGTGGCCTCCATCCAGATTTTTTTCCATGAAGAAGACTGAACCCAAGGACGGACAGGGCAGGAGGAAGGCCCGACAGGGCTTACCCCAAGCTTTAAAAGAAACTAATTATTATAATATAATTAAAAAATATAAATTTATTATTTTCTATCTTTTCATTAAAAAAAAAAAAAAATCTAGTATAAGCCCGCAACCGTATGATTCTACATCCAACCAGCCGAACCTAATCTTACGTGATAAAGAAATGATAAAGGAAGCCAAATTTGACAACTTGTTTACCCAATTTTGTTGCCGCCCTACAAAATCCATTTAATAATAATGGACAATAAAATTATAAAGAGCAGTTCGAGTAAATATTGAGCTTTCTTATTGTAATCAGAAGTATATATCATAGTGCTCCATGGATTATAAATTGAATCTCATGGAGATCAAGTATAATTCTCTCGCTAAGGAGATTAAATTAGATAAACTAAATAATATAAAATCCAAAAAAATTAAAAATAAAAACAAAGTATAGAATCTCTCCTAGTGGGAGTCAACTCTTGTATTTTATAATTAGTTCTATAAAAATATTTATATGTATATTGGGGGAAAAAAAAAAAAAGCAACCTTAAAACGTCGAAAGATCAAACGAGTTCCATCCATCAGAGTTAACTTTAATCTGATCATCAAATAGAAATGCCTGAATCTCCTGTAACTGCGCCATACGCTGCCACGTGGAATGACCACACGATGCATCGTCGTACCAGATCATCTCTTCGCCCAGTTTCTCATCAGTATTATTTACCCCTAACAAACCCTGCAAATCAAAGCCTTCCTCCACCAGCTCATCATCATGGCACTCCTCCACGAGCTCACGTGAATTACCCTCCGCACTCACGTGAGTCAACTCAGGCGTACACATGTCCGATGCCGACGCCGTCTGACCACTCGACCCCGAAGCTTCACTAGGGGTGCTCTGATTCACGTAGTTAGCAAAAATCGCAGCCAAGTCAATGTTAGAGGGTTCTGACAAAGCAGAGACTCCACTGCTGTTATTCCCACAACGCAACGAGCTGGGGTCACCTGAAGAGTCGGGGGAGCAGCTGGGTTGAGCTACAGATCTCGCGGCAGCCTTAAGGCGGCGATTTTTCCGGCAGCCACCGCCTACAGGGACGTTGCGGAGGGAGCCACCTTTGGTCCAGTACCTTCTGCAGCCCTTGCAGAAGTACCTGGGCTGGGACAAGCTGTAGTTGTTGTAGTAACAGAATTTGGTGTTGGGAGATGCACAACGAGGACATGTTGGTGCTGTTTCGGGAGATGTTCTCCACTGTGGCCTGGTGTTGGTGCTGTCCATCGTCATGTGCAACATCTGCA
The DNA here is from genome assembly GCA_024138025.1 of Combretum micranthum. Taxonomy (NCBI): domain Eukaryota; kingdom Viridiplantae; phylum Streptophyta; class Magnoliopsida; order Myrtales; family Combretaceae; genus Combretum; species Combretum micranthum. The sequence goes on along the minus strand of JAMXBD010002214.1, from coordinate 13,502 downwards.
TATTTTTATGGTACTCCGTTCCTAGTATAACGTTATTGTAATGACTAACGAGAGAGATTTGAAATGGGAACATGTACGAGACACAAGAAGGGTTTAGTAATATATATAGTGGGTGTGCATGGGAATTGATAATAACGGGGCAGTAAGTGTAGGAATGGGCATGTGTCATGTGTAGTGTGTAGGGTCCAAGGCCCAGGGGAGTGGGGTCAACAGTCGATAACACGAAACGTGGTCGGTTGCGAGTTGCCAGCCGTATGAGCCAAGAAAGCTCTTATCATGGGCGTCTGCCTCTCTCTGCCATAGTGATTATTGCCATATCAATCATCTCTTCTCCTTGGTGACTTTGCGCGCTTTTCCTCTATCTCGTTCACATTCCATGGTATAACGAGAAAGGGTTGATCGGATGATGAAAATAAATTATTTCGACCATATAATACTCATAATGGATGGTTTATATAAGAAATTATCATTTAAGATTTATGAATATCGTTATATATTAAAATTTTAATAATATTAATTCTTATTTTTATTGACTATGGTAGCTTATCCAAAAAATAAATAATTAAGTCATAATAGCCCCAGCATCTTGCAAATAGTGCGTTAGCTTTAGTGCCCTTCATAATTACCGTTTCAAAATCGATTTCCTTGAATGCTTCATAATGAATGATTGATAACTAAAAAATGTTTTAAATTGATTCAAACCAAATGATTATGTCGATAGAAGGATTAATTTGAAAAATATAATTTATTTGCAAAACCTAATATGGATTAAAAATGTTTAAGATTTATTTATATCAATGGCAAATCAAACCTACTTCCTTAGGATGGTTTAAAAAGTTTTGGATTAGTGGGATTGGTAGGGATTCTTAATTTTTTTTTTTTTTTTTGGCCAAAAGAGGTCCTCAACTTATCGTTTGAATTCAATCAGGCTTTATTCTATAGAACCGGGCTTTAATTAGGTCATTAAATCTTAGTTAATCTTGGTTAATTAATAACTTATAAGACTTCGTATAGGGATGCTCATTACTCATTATAAATGCATCTGAACTCATGGGAGGCATTTGAAAAGCTAGCCCCTCGCAAATGACTTGAATATACCAAGTTTACAGATATTGTTGACTCGCCCTCTCTGTTGGTGCAGACTATCCTATTATTCTTTTGTCTAATGATAATTTAATCACAACTTTTAATCCTTTTTTATTTACATGTAGCATATGAATATATACTGCGCACACCTAATACTTAAGACCAAATGTAGTTTGGATTGTTAGATTTTTATTTGTAACGGTATCAGATCAATTAGGATTGCAACTGGACGGGTCGTTCTAGGGTATCCAACCAGCTAAAAATCCTATAAGGTTATGGGACAGGTTTAGAAAAAAATTTTGTGATCTTATAGGATCATGGATTGGGTTCAGATCATAGTTATGACCTTATAGGGTCGACCCGACCCGTCAACATTAATAAAAAAATAATTTTATAACATCAAAACTTTGGTATATATAATTTTTATTATTTTTATAGCTCTATGATTGTATAATTTATTTTTTTGTCTCATTGAAAATGTCATGCTTTTTTATAATTAAGAAGAGATAATATTGGTATATCCTCAAATAAAGTAAATATTACTATGTTGTGGTATAAATTGATTATCATACATCGAAAATCAATTGACTAGCTTATTAATTTCTTTTTTTTTTTTATGTGTAGCTTTACCATCAAATAAAAAGAAATTGAAACAAATAAGTAAAATGAAGAATATATCATGAAGACAAGTAGACAAATGATAAACAAAAAAGAATGACAAAGGAAAAAATAGGAAAAAAGTGTAAAAACAAAATCAGATCAGCGGAACAGGGCGGGGCGGATCAGGACCATGACCCTATGAGGGCGGGTTTGAAAATTGCACATAAAACTCTATAGGGTCACGGATCGGGTTTGGATAACCTTATAGGGAATCAGGTTGTGTTCGGATTTTATATTAACCGTCCCAAACCGTCCCGGTTGTATCCTTAGAATCAATATCAATTAGGTTTTATCAGTGTATGAGTAAAACTGTCATTTTTTCATCGGTATCATATCCATATCAATTTAATATTGATCCAGTTTAAAAACTAAACCAAAACAAAACCAAACCAACAATCAAAAAAAGGTTTGACTCAATTGATATTTGGACATTGTAAAGAGAATTATAACCGTTTGAAGCACACATATTGGTTTTCTTTTTTTTTTTTTTTTAAACAATTATAATGGGAGAGGAAATTCAAGTGCAGGACTACTCACATGAGACTCTGGAGTTATACCATCGGGCCATTGGCACATCTGGGTCTTATTGTGAGTAAAAATCATAATTTCCCTTCCTAAAGTTTAATGGCCAATTCTCTTCCTGAATATATATATTTTTTTGGCCGAACTCTTCCTGAAATTTAATATAGCGTTTTTCCATCTCGGAAAGTGAGAGTGACCACACTCTTACTCCCCCGTGACGTTTAGGTTCATCGAACTACATCCCTATTGCATTTTGATTGAATTTCCTTTCCCTATTCCTTCTGTGTAATTTTAATCACACATGGCTTGGTTATTACGACACAAGGGTGTGACATCAGCTGCAGGAAACGTCTTTCACTGCCGCACGTGGCGTTTCTAGATTAGTCCATCGAGGGCGATTGATGTTGATAAGTCAAAGCCTCTTAGTTGTCACTCTTTGTTTTGTAGGGTGCCCTTGCTCATCATGACCCAGCTCTTGTTTTTTGGTCTTTAACCGTGTGGGGTTGTATCTTACCAGATCATCCATTGCAAGATTTCATGATATCACATGCCTTCCTTTTACATAATTTCATCTACAAGCAACAATGCAAAATAATACCCTAGTGTCCGAAACAGCTGCACTACCGTGGCCATTCGTAAAACCTTTTTCTCTTAAAGAAAAAGAAAAAGAAAAAAAATTTGTATATATTTTAATATTTCACTTCCTGAAATTAGGATTTATCTGATGAAGCTGTAAAGCGCATTTTTTGTCCATAATGCGGAGGTAACAGTGACTTTTTTTAAAAAAAAAATAAGAAACAACAGCATAAATAAATATAGAGAAATAGGGAAAAATGATGTTAAGAGTTTGTTAAACATGATGATTTGACAAAACCAATTTCAATAGATCAAAGGATAAGATGATGTTTCCTTTGTTGGTTCTCAAAATAGCATATGTGCTTGATCCATACATTTCATAAATTGAAGATATAGGATAGTGGTCTACACGGTTTGGGTTGGAACTGAAACCAAATTGTGTAGGCTAGTTTTAGAACCGGTAAGGAACCACCGATTCCATGGCTTGGAACTGGCAAAGAACCAGTGGTTTCATAGCTTGGAACTGGTGGAACCGGCAGTTTCCACCTGTTCCAAGCAGGTTCCAAAAAAAAGAAAAAAAATTGGTCGCTGTTTTTTACTAGGAGAAAGATAAGTGAAATTGGTTGTCCATGTTTTTTATTGTGTTATGATGTTTGGTACTGAGAATTATCGAGTATTGTACAAACTTAAGTTCTTTTAAACTTGTTCCTGTCCTGTGGATATGTGTAAACGATGTTTATATTTTTCAATTAATTATATATATATGTTTGATTTTAGTCTTAAAAATTGGACCAAATATAATTTCCTAGAATGTTCCCAAATAAATAAAACCAATAAAAATAAATAAATTTGGAGGTTTTATTTATTTATTTTTTTTTGGTTTCATTTTTTATTTGGACCATTTTTTCCTCTTAATTTTTTTTCATTTCTAACTAAGGTTGGTTGTTGGAGTTAGGAGAGTGACAAAAAAAAAAAAAAAAAAAAGAAACGTTTTACCGATTTGGGAATCGGGATTCCCGTTTCCAGTTTTGGTTCCCATTTCCTAGAACCCGAACCGGTGGTGACGTCTAATACAGAATTAAAAGCAAGTACAAAAAAGAGGTTGAAAATTAAAGCATTGAAGAAGAAAAAGAAGTGACAAAAGGATGAATTTGCAAACCATGCACATATACTAAACACATTATCGAATAGTTTGAGAAATCACACCACCTGTGGATATCTGAAGAACACATAAAAAGAAGTATAATATCGAGCGTCGAGGAAAAATTAAGTTCTTAATAATGACATTCTTAATATGGAACATGTGCATTAATTACAAGTCATGGTGAATCAGCTTTGTGATTGAATTATAGTGAATTTGGATTCCGTTCGATTGGGAGCAATAATTGTTAAGGTAAATGACATAGTTAGTATATAAAATTTAGTAATCTATGCAGTTTACATATAAAGTTCAAAAGTGTTTATTTATATAAATTTTATTTGTTATTGCAATCAACTATATAAATTTTGTAAAATTTTGCAATTAACTACTTATTTTTTTCTGTTATTTTATAACCAACTACCTTATCTAGATACCATAATTTTGAATTCCAAAAGTACATAGCTAGTAAATTAACCCTTGTAAACTTCAAGTAGTTAATTATACAAATGGATTTAGTTTAGGTACTAAATGTGATATTTTCCTTAATTGTTAAACTACCAAAACTTTGGAATGACTAATGTATGGTTGTCAAAATCACGACTTTACTTTAGAATGTATAAAATCAGTAAAATCATACAAAATCATAAGAAATTGGTAAATTCGTAAATATATAGAATCATATATCTAAATTCATAATTCTGTTTAAAATTTGTATTTAAGCAACTTATATTTGTTTTAATAAAGAAAAAACATATAAAATTATAAACTCTTAAAATCGTATATTTGACTCATGATTATGACAACTATAACGAGAGAAAAAAATTCTACTTCTGCAAAAGATTTCACTGTAGAGAGGATTCTTAGACACCTTTACATTAAAGAAGAGTTTAGAAAATGTGGCAACAAAGTCACTAACATGGTATATACAATTAGAAACATCAACAAAACTATGCTTCTTATATTCTTTCTGAATATGACATTGTTAAGAATTTGTTGTATTTCTCTCTCTCTGTCTCTCTCTCTCTCTCTTTTCTTTTTTGGAAACAATTACTCTATGTTAATGGTAGTTTAGCAATTTTCACTCCCACCTAAAGAGAATTTAAAATGACTATAAAGTAATAAAAAAAAATCGACAGCTTATCTGCATCTCTTTACTAGATTATCCATACAAATAATTTAGGTGAGAGTAGCCTTGGCAATTGTTGATTCAACACAACACAATTAAAAATACAATTACAAAGAGCAAACTTGAGACACGATGCAAGACATGACATGAAGACACGTTTAGGACATATATTAAAATGGTTATCTTATATGTAATTATTTGTGATCTATAATCAATTTCTTATTATTTTGACACTAACACTAATGGGACATGAAATAATTATATATTTATTGTTTACATAGTTAACTATTGTTTACATAGGACCTTTTCGTAACTAATGACAAATATTGTTAAAATTATGCTAAAATTTTAGTAAATATATTTTAATTTATATATTTATTTGTAACATCCAACATATGCAATCCAACCTAATGACAATTTTATGTCTAATTATTATAAAAAAAGAATTAACACTTAAAAAAGTTCTCTATATATTTAGTTGAAATTGATTTATTAAGTTTTTTAATTTCTTTATGCTTATCTCTTTAAAACAACATGTTAAAGTGGTAACTAACTACCTCTACTAATACCACTCACAACACTACACACTTGAGTTGAACATTTCCTCCAGGCCCATGCATGTGTGTTAACCTGTTCCATAACCTTGCCCAAGTTAATGACTCATCAATACTTATCTAACCGAATCCTTTAATACAATGTCATATGATAGGCAATTGAATAATGCCTCATCAAGTGGATTATACCTTGAATCATTGATATCTAGCCATATCTATACCAGTCTTTATCTAGTATAAGCAACACACAATTTATTAATTCTGTTATTTATTATGTTAACAGGCATACCTACCAAGTAGTAACCAAGTACTTACACTTTAATGATTTGTAGTTATCAAACTAATACTTTTACCTTTCCATAATTACAAAATATACAATAGAATTCATAATTTACACTCAGTACCTATATATTTAACCTAAATCATGGTTTATAACTTTGTGGAAATGGTCATTTATCCTCCATTTCATACTATAATTTTTCCTTAATGATTAAGATTAATAATCATCCACATATATATAATCATTAAATCCAACTCATACTTCAAATAATTATTTAGTCTATAACTATCCATGTTTGTCGACTTGCAATGAAAAGATAACTAACTTAATTGTTTTTTTTAATTGACTTTTCAATATATCTAACTACCAATTATTATATAACTAACCAATAACTTTATGAATTTGGCCATTGGCTATTTTATAACTAACTACAAGTTATAATTATCCTTTAAATCTAACATTTTTTTTAATAACACATTGAACTTTTCAGTTTAAGGGTTCCCTTAAGAGAGTTGATTGACCGACCCCCTACAAACTGGTTGATCAACTTGGATGACTGACTTTAAGGCCAACCCCATCGCTTAGTTTCTTGGTTGGTTAATCAACCAGCTGTATTCATTTTTTTATTTTTCTAAGAACCCTTGCAATTATGAAGGCAATTTTCCATTGAATTTTTTATATTCACACAAACCAACCCATTCTTTGCATATAAAATATCCATCATCAATTACTTGTAAACAAGTTACTTTCTGTTTATTTACTATTATCACCAATCAATCATAAATTTGATTTCTAATTCTCAAAGTAAAATTTTTTAGTTCTTTATAATTTAATGTTCCCATCATCAATATTGCTTTTTTTTTTTTTTTTTGCTCATTACTCTTGTGAATGAACGGAGAATCATTAACTTTCCATAACTCACATAACACTTCAATATTAATAAATATTTTTTATCTTCTCAATTTCAAATCAAAAAATAAATACATCTAATTTATGAATTTCACGAATATATCAATAATATTCAGCATAATTTCATTTATTATCTAGACATCTCTTTGGATCAGACTTGATCAGTAGCCACAGTGGGTTGAACTCGCTATAGTCCGTGGATCCTAGACAAGTCCACTTGTTGAAGCCGTAGACTTGATAGGTTCGAACGGATCATCCATTAAAAAAATAAATAAAAATTAATGAAACATTAAAAAAGAGCAAATTTGATCCGTCCTGATCCTCTCAAGACCTAATGGATCCCTGGAGCGATTATGGATTCATATAATTTGGACCTGGACCCTACTGGTCGGGTCCACGCATCTAGCTGAACCGCTTGGGGAGATGACCTGTACTTTTTATAATCTTTAAAATACGATATCTCCTCGTAAGCCGTGATTCATCGATATATCTTATTTGATTCCAAAACCAACCGTGTAAAAGTTAAATTTGCGGTAAAAAGTCGATGGTGTTTTTTGGAATTTCTTCTTCCAACTTGGACCCCAACCGGGTCACGCATGAATAGACCTTAGATTTTTTTTTGAAACAAATTTTACAAAAGGATCAAATTAATCTCTCAGAAACGAACTTAAGGTAACCTAAATCTCTTAATGTGTATTTTTGGTCGGTCTAAATATCTCAGTGTTTAGTGCCACCAATTTACATACACTTATAATGAAGTTTCCTTATGCTAATCACAAAATTCATATCATTCAATAAACTAATATACTTACCTAGGTCCGAATCAGTGATTAAAGGTTCTCGATAGTAATTTCTTCTTTTTTTTCTTTGTAATCTTTCCCAAAATATAAAGATGTGTCAACTAAAATTCCTTATAACATAAAAATATCATAATGAATCAAAATGACAATAATGGGAAAGAGGTATCCTCTCTTTTCCTTTTATTAATTTATATTTAGGGTTTTAGTGTGGTGCCACTCTACTATGATGATGTGGAAAGTATTCCCTAAATTATCTTCATTTATAATTAAATTAAATAAACCATCTTACCAAATTATAAATTATAAATGAAATAAATAACGGAATTATGAAAATACCCTTTTAAATTATTTTACGATACAATTCTAGGAGTTTGCATATAAGCTTTTTCTACATCTAATATATATATTCTTTCTTAGAGGGTTTATTTTATCAGATCAAAATGCTTTTTTCATTTTTCTTTCCTTTTTTTTTTCTTTTTTTTTTTTTAAAAAATTGGGCTAGAGGTCAGAAGGCCATTGAAGCGTTTACTTTTTGATTTTAATGAATAAGGCATTTTATTTTCTTGGTTTAGACCGGCCAAAAAAAATTTTTTCTTGGTTTTTGGGGGGAGAGAGAGAGAGAGAGAGAGAGAAAGTGTGTGACTGCCTGTGTTTGTGGTGGAAGAGAAGCCACTCGTGATAACCTAACGTCTCGGGCATGTTGCATGACACGTGCATGCTAGGTTACGTGGCACACTGTCGTCCGTCACTAGTTTTATTATCAGTGAAAATTTTAAAAGTTTTGTTGTTATTATATTTTAATCCAAAAGCAAATGTTTACGGCTGCATTGAATCTGCTTCTCGAATTTAGCAACCAAATCTTTCGGCATCAATGTCAACGCCTATTTTATATACACGCTAAATTATTTTAATGAAATGCTAAATTATGTGAATATTCAATTGAGGCCAGGGAGCGGATTCTCCATTTGGTCAAAAAGTTTTGTTTGCTATATACTAAAATCCAGCCTTGATGGTGAGATTTGGGATTCACTTATTTGACCTATTTAAACCATTCTTACACAAAACGTAAACATAGATAGTAATTATTAATAAATATGTAATTTGTGATAAGTGGTTTCATAGGACGAATGTGGTGGACTTGGATGCTATTGTCGAAAAATATATACTATAATTGGGAAATATGCTTCTCTATTTAGAATGAATTAAGATTGAAGAAATTCTAATTAGATTAATTTGTTTATTGTATCAAGAGTTTTCTAACTTAGTGATATGACCTTTTAACATAACAACATTAACGCAAATGGAATGTATCTTCTCTTTGTTGTAATATTAATATATATGTATGTATTAATCTATTGCAGTAAAAAAGGCACCTATTTTAAGGAAATTTTATGCCAATCGTTCCTTCGTATCAGAATTCTCTTTTACCGGCTTCAATATTTTATGGCTAAGTGCTTTAATTTTTTTTTTTAATAATGATTATAATTTTAACTTACATTCTTTGTTTCTTAGGGGTTTATATGGGAGTTTTTTTTTTTTTTTTATGTATGGCTCGAGAGTATATCATCAATGAGATTAGGAAATGGGGAGAAATGGTAAAGTGTTACTAGTAGTACAAATGGTTACAATAATTCAATGAAGAAATTTGACTGAAATCACTGATTGTGATCGCATTTAGATCCATAAAATGTTGATGGTGAAAGTAAAATTGAAAATGAAGAATGTCCAACCTTACTAGAGGTAAAAATTCATATTTAGAGACCTATTGTAAACACTCAATCGAAAACCATGCGTTTTGACGATACCATGCAAGTTCAATGGGAAAATATCGGTTTTAAAAACATAGTTTGGACAAAGCTTCCAATATACTAAACAATTTTAAAAGTTATTAGACTTATAATAGGAGTGGGAAGGTATGAAATGAGTAAGATATGAGATTCTCTTAATACCCCATATAGAAGGTCTTGTTTCACAAACTTTGGTACCGATACCTCATTTATAATTATTTGAGATCACCTTGAAACTTGTTGATTTATATTTTGGTCATGGCACTTTAGATTCGGCCCAGGCCGACCTCTTAGCACTTAAGTCGATTTCTCACAATCATGGACCAGCTTATTGGGCCTTGGACCAACATGTTAGAGCATGGGTTGATCTACCTTTACCCATGACCGCCTTTCAAAAGGGCCTTAGACAACTTTGATAAGATTAAGCCAAGTTGCTAGTTAATCTATGGAAGAGCAACTCAGTTACCTCTCGCCAATCTTCTTGCTTGTCTGTTCATGTCGCTTAACTTTTGGCATGGACGGACTTTCTAGTCAAATAGCTGGCGTAAATAATTATTGTAATTTCCTAATCTAGAAGAGATATTTGCCATATCTTCCTAGATTTACTTTTCTAAACTATCATAGATAGTTTCCATATTTGAGTTTTTTACTTACCTAATTTATTATAGACTTACTCCTGTAAACTGCTACTTTACTCTTTCATACTCTTATTAACTTATATTAGAATGACCACATCGTACAAACCGCAAACATCTACTAATTGTATCTTGTCTTGCAAGTCAGACTATTGCGGATTTAAGGCCGTGTAAGAATCTTTCGCACAAATCTATGGCAAATGATGGCCTAAAAATTGAAGAATAAGAACACTACTAAAGAAATTCCTCCAGCAACGGATCAAACAATCAATGGTTCGCCATGCACTTTTAGTGCATGAGGTTTTTAGTCTATTCAAGCCATACCCCAACATAAAGTCAGCTAAATCGAATACCCTCATTGTAGACTTTAATTTAAACAAAATGTGCTTTTTAACACAAAGTTGTCACCCTTTCGATCTTGCTAAGCTTGCACGTACCTTGGCTAAATCAAGTATACTCATGGATAGACTTTCACATCTAAACATCTAAGGAAATCTCACTATAAGCTCACCATTCTCAGTGCTAAGTTGCTAGCCTCTCTAAACCTTCCCAAGCAATGAAATTTAGTATGATTGAACTTGAGTACCCTCCTAGATAAACTCATATGTCCAAAACATTTAAGAACCTCCCATGTTAACCTACACTTCTCAGTGCCAAGCTACTGGCTTCTTTAAGCCTTATTGAACTAAGACATTTAGTTTTGTCGTAGATTGACTCTTATATCCAAAATATTCGAGGAACTCCAATGATAAGCTTGTGCTTCTCTACAGTGAGTTGCTAACCTCTTTAGGTCTTGCTAGACTAAGACATTTAGTTCAATTGAACTTTGGTATCCTTACAAATGAACTCTCATGTCCAAAAATCTAAGGAACCCCATGATAAGCCCACACTTCTTAATGTCGAGTTGCTAGCTTCTATAGGCTTTGCTGAACTAAAAACCTTTTAAGTTGGCTGAACTTAGGTAAATACGAAGGAGGAAAAACCTCATAATAGTTTCACTATTCACTAGTTTTGCAACCCCTAGCTTACTAGTCTAGAACAAAGATGAGTAGCTTGGTACAAGGGAAAAGACCCCATTCAATCTAGCTATTGATCAACTCAAGTTTGCCTCATATTAAGTAGCCTCATTCGCCATAATGTTGTCTACTTTAGTACAGTGTCCATATTAGATTGCTATTTGCTTAGTTGCTCTACTCTAAAAGAAGCTGCCAAAAGTTAGAAGATTACTATGGTCTTCATCTCCCTCCTCATGCTCGTCAAAGAAGATTCCCTTCAACTTTCAGTCCTAAATAATTATTGTTGCTAACCTATCACCAAAGATAATTTCTTTTCTTTATTTTTAAGTTTATTTTTACATTTGAAAGTTCAGTGGGGGAGGGGTCTGGATACTTAGATAAGACAAGAAAGAGGGGGATAAAATGAAGTAATAAATAATTTAGGGTTTTGTATGGTTGCTAATTTTGGGTTATAGCATTATATATTAGTTTAGTTATCCTCTTTCTATTATAATTTAAAGATAAAACTATAATATTGCTTTAAATTAATCGTTATTAATTAATAGCTTTTACATAGCGCTATATGGTATCATAAATCTCATACCACGTATTTATAAAAGTATAGGATACATGGTGTCATGTATGAACATATTATGTATGTATCCTATCCAGTCATGTAGAAGTAGGATTTAAAATTTTGGGTTAATGTCACAAATGATACTTGAACTTTGACAAAATATGCAATTAGATATCTAAACTTTGAAATTGATCAATTTAGTACCTAAAAGAACTTTTCGTGTATGCTAACAGTACCTTTGCCAAGTACTTTCATGTATTGAATTAATCAATTCTAAAGTTCAAATACTAAATTGATCAATTATCAAAATTCAAGTACCTAATTGCATATTACTAAAGTTTAAGTACCATCATAACATTATTCCTAAAAAATTTTACTTGAAATTTTTCGTGCAACCTTCCAAAGCCATTTAAAAGTTATCATATTGAGCAAGGTATTGTATAGTATATGATGCAATGCTTATCTCTACTTATCAATAAACACAAGAATTAATGATAGCCATTTGCCCAAAAATAATAATTGTTTACACTAGGAAAGCTCTCTAAAAGAGAAGTCGGACATGTGTTTTGATCATTATCAATTGGGCATGTTTGGATAGTCGATTTGATTTCGTTTTTAAACTAAACTAATACTGAACCAATACAAATATGATATTTATAAAAAACTGATAGTTTTACTCAAAAACTAACTAAACTAAACCTATACTGATTTGATACTGATAAGTCAATATATAAATAAAAATCCAACAATCTAAACAGACCTATAAATAGCTAAAAGTAGATTAAGCTTTCAATATTTTTCTGGGAAGTCTAAGCTAAATTTTGAACATAAAGTGCGATGGTTCAAATTAATCTCAGAGAATCCTTTATACAACTGATCAGGAATTGCCACGGGATGAGGTAAACTAGATTCACATGGTTCTCTAAGACAAATGGACCATTCGATAAACCGGGAAGAAAGCCTTGATTGAAGTAAAAATAAGTTCCATAAATGGGGATGTGCATGCTAATTTCTTCTCATTCTGTGATGCTCCACCTCTTTTAATTAATATTTCTTAACTCGCTAATCTAGGTCCAAGAACCAATTCGGTTCATTTTGTTCTCCTATTTTACGCTTAAAATATTCATGTACCAGTGTCTATCCTATAGTTATCTGCTTTCTAGCTCAAATTAAATTTATCAAAAGCCCCATAAAGTAAGTCCTAAGTAGAGTATTAGAATGACAATAAGCTATCGCTGAAGAAAATTCTGTCGCCTCATCACTGGCGCAAGATATGGTGGGGATCATCCATTTAATCATGATAAATAATATATTAAACTATTTAGTGATTGTATGATCGTTTTATACGAATTGTTAAATAAATGATAGTATCAATGCTATAAAAAAAAAATGATAGAATTATAAAATTTTCCTGTCTTGTTGTAATGGATTAAGGAAGTTGAAAATAAGTTGAATAACACAAAATAAAAATTAAGGAGAAAAGGAAAAGGCGAATTATAATTTATACAAAATTTCGATGCACACGGTAATAATTAAAAAGGGCAAAAAAGAAGAAGGAGAAATTAAGCAAGTCACTATTATGAAAACTCAGGCCCACAGCTGTCCACAATGAAGTCTCATCAAACCGAGGCAACACCATCAGCTAAAGCCCATGCCTCCAAGTTTGATCAAGCCATGTTGAGGAAGCCCATTCCATGATAGGCCCACAGTTACGAAACACTAACCAATCAAGCTTTGTATTTACCTCCAGGTAGTTAGCACTCCAAGGTCCAGCCGCCCAGCCCCACATGTATCTCCACTGTCCATGCATGAACCCATTTTGGGAATTGGAGAATATATTATTGGGTTAATTGA